>CAJPEV010000433.1:38942-124126 GCA_905338385.1 Darwinula stevensoni
GTCCTTCAACTGTGACCATCAGTGCACATACTCATGTCCATTAACTAATATCTTCTCAGCAATGCCCTCAGCCACTATAAGGAATACCTCTTGCCATTCAAGTGTTCTCGTCAGGTGAGAAATCACTGGAAATGCCAGAGATGACCTTCAATACCAGGGGAATCAGATATCTTTGCAAATGGCATTAACGTCATTGAAGCCTGCCCTTCACAATCAGCAGGATGAACACAAGAGAATCTATTGTAGTCCAACTGCTACAACCAATCATTACCTTGCCACTCCAGAAGCTTCTGCTCCATGGTGCTTGCAGAAGCTGTCTGCCACCTCACAGTCCTATGAATCCATTCTGCCAGATCAGTTTCAAAACCGACACCTCCTACTTTCTTCCCTTGGCGCATCAGGCCGCCAAAGATGTGTCCATTCCCCAGCACCACAAAAGTCAAGATCCACAGGGTGAGGCCCTTCGAATGTGAGGAAGAAACTCTGAACTTTGACAATGCATGGGGCATCTGGCCATGGCAATCAAGCGTATGTGCCAATGGTAGGACCTCCAGCCACACCTTCGGCCTGCAACACATGGGAATTGTACAAATGCAATGCACTGAGCAATACAGCATGGTCCCTCATCAACATGAACAGGTAACACACCAGACATGGAGTGATTCATGTTCATGTCTTTAAGCATGCTCCTGAAATGAAGTCTCACCTGGACTTGGACTGGAGATCCTCAGCCCTGACTTCACTAATTCTTCTACTCCCTTGCTCAATCGGGATGTCATCAGATGCCGGACATGCAGCCTCACCAACTGCACCTGAAATCCAAAGGGAAATGTGTCACCTCCTCCACACACCACACAAGATGTCCCCACATCACAAAAAAGCATTCATGCCTATGCAACAAACCTTCTGAGAAACAAAACAAAAAATCCACGATGAGGGAAACCAAAATGCCAGGATTGGCCAAGACTAACCATCACCACCCTCATCAGATCCCATGTCATCAACGTCCTTCAATCCACGAGAAATGGAGTGACGCCATAACTGAGCAGCTGCTTCCACAGGGACACAAGTGCCTCCTTTGCAAGCCCTTTCAATCTAAAAAAAGACACCATCCAACACACACCCTTGAAAATCACAACTAAGTTCAACTGAAAACAGCCTTCTTTTTTTATTCACCCCCCCTTGCTTCTTCTCTCAAAAGAAAATGACATGCTATAAAACCTGCCATAGCTTCAGGAATAGGTACCAGTCAAAAACATTCCAATGGCACGGCAACCACGCCCGACTCACCTCAGATGAAGATACGTGTCACCCTTGCATGTAAAGATGTAGCATGTCCATGGGAAAATCACTGTTGCTCTGCAAAAAGCCCAAGATATCTGCCCTTTGTTGCAGCACCAGTGTCTCAGCATCAGCTAGAAGCTTGGATTTCAGGTTCCGCTGTGGCCTTGTACTCAAAGAAAATGATGACAGTTCTCTGAATCCACCAATTTCCCTGAACACACGAAAACTGTGTGTGATGAAACTGGTCCATCCAGGTCTAACGGTGTTGGGCACCATCACCACAACACCCAAACGGTCATCTTCCAATGGAGCCAACCAGTTCACAGCTGGATTCAGAGGAACATGCAAGTACTTCAAGTTTGCTTTCTTGTGCTTCTCACAAAATAGGACAGATAAGCCTTCATCCCTGTCTATGATCACTCCAGGCATCACATCCCACTTAAAAAATGACTGCACACATGGCCAGTCAGGACGAAGCCCAGCAACAACACCACGTTTCATTCCAAAGCCATTGAATTGTGGGAACAACAGAGGCAGAACATGATGGAAGGGCACTTTGGAACATCTCTCTAAAAATTCCCAACATCCCAGACCACACCGCACCTGCAACACAAACCATGAACCTTTCTATGTGTGAACTTCATCATCATACACATCACCAGTATCTATTAAACTTGCATGTGTGACAGTGCATGACATCATTCCTAAGTGGGACATATTCCTCCCACCAGTACCAACTCACAGCATTAATTCCCCATTAATCCAATTCTCAATATAGATACAATGGACAATTGTCACTTCCAAGGGAAAATGACAGTTGGACCAACCCTAATTTTCATCTCTGACCACAACCTTCCTCCACAGAGAGATACTGCCACAAACACCATGTTAATTCATTCACACAACCCAAACATCTCAAATCTTGCACCCATTCTGACAAGAGCTCTCACACTCACTGTTGCACATGACACTACACTCCCCCCTTTCCAATATGACAAAGTCCCCTTGGCAATCAGAGATGATCTACCTGACCAAAACAGACACTGGTAATGAAGTTATGGCATACCTGTTTCACTCACACTGAAACAGAACCATTACAGGATGCCATCACATTAGCCTATGTGATGGGGAAACAGTCCTCCCCTTTCTTCACATCCGTGCTTCACTTTAACCATGACTCCTTCCTTAAAACTAGACCTAAACACACATTGGTTCGAGCCTCTCTGCGAGCAGGACATGCTGAGCCATGAATGCCAGATCAGTACCCCTTCCCTCTCCACCTCCTAAAACATCTTTGTGCCATGGTACTTTCTCACCATACCCCAAAAACCACAACTTTCAATTTTGAAACAAGCTACTGAAATTTTGCAATATACTCCCAGATGGGAAACACTCATCAGCAGCAGCTAGAACCCTTCCATGTCAACAAGACGAGGCAATCCCGCCTCAAACCTCACCTGTGGTATTGGATGTCGATTCAGAGCTGCCATCAACGGCACCAGTTCCAGAGACTCCAAGTCCTTGTCCAACTCCTGCTTTCGTTGTGTAAAATCTGCAAACACTGGTGATGGAGGGCCATTTATTATGACTTCCACAACGTCTCTGTGCATCTGGTGCTGAAAGGGCCACCATGATTCCCTCAATGACTCAGGAATCCAGGCCCACACCTGATGTACATCCACTCAAATGATCCACCAGCTGATGTCAGTCCTCTGCGATCATTTACCAACGACCACAGACATGCAGGCCAAGCATATTTCCAACAGAGCCCATCCTTCTTCAAATAGTGCAGGCACTCCACACACAGCGTTGCCCTGTCTGGCTCCCTCCTCTGCCTGATGGCACCGTACCACCTACACAGGAATTCGTTACCGGTCATGCTCACTGTTTCCAGCACCACAACCATTTTGTTGCATGGAGTACAGAAGCAGTTCCAACAGTGAGGCAGTTCTTCCTCTGGCAAGGTTGTCAAATGGACCTCCTCATTCTCCAAGGGTTCATCAATTGCATTGTCCACTACTCCCTACACAGAAAGAACCCCAAGCACATGATACATGCCATGTTCAAGATGCTTGCGGAATCACACACAATGTAGCCATCCCCAAAATCCTTCTCCCCCCCCCCGCCAAGAGACACCTGGAAGTGCAAAATGACACAAAAGCTTCCTCTGCAAAAGTATTCCTTCTTCTGCCAGATGTTTAACTTCACCTCTCAAAACTTGCACTACAAAATCTAAAAAAAAAACCTAAAAGCCTGACTTCTCCCTTGGATACAAGTCCTCCACAAGGCACAGGCTCATAAAAAACATGTTTCACCTCACAAGTCATTTGAACTTTACATCTTCTATTTGCATCAGATGCCCACATCCCAAATCAAAACAAATCACTCAAAACTTCTCACTGTCACTGCAACACCTCGATGGCACTGAAACAATTCTCATGGCTGAACACTCCAATCACATCACCACCACCCCTTGTTTGTCGATACATCCACCCTTTCATTCCCAATATGAAGAGTACTGCAGTCTAAGAGGTCAAAACCATTAAACCAAAATCTCCAATCTCTTCTATCTATAATAAGATATTTATCAATTTCATTTTTTCTCCATGTATTTCTTTGGGCCCAGAGTGTGAAGGCATGCAAAAATCCTCTTTATATGAAATAAATAAAAACTGACCCCATTTCAGCACAATAATCCACAGGGAAATCGGGGAAGGGCCAGGGTCAAACCATGTGGATCATGAGCTCGCATTCAAATACAGACTTACCAAGCCCGCTTTTTTTTGCAGGTACAGTGGTTTGAATGTCGGGATCATGATCCGCCAGACTGTGGTGTCATGGGTTCGATTCCCTGGACAGCCAACCTTTGGCTTGAGTTCCCTTGTCCTGTCTTAGTACAAGTGCATGATATACAAGATTACCATTTCTCATCAACTAAATTCCTGCTCTCCACCTTCCTCACGCCCTACTCCTTCTGTAGCCACATCACCACTGATGCCCAATATCCATAGCCCCAGTATATCCTTCCTGTGCCAACTACTACACACCTGCTCTGGTAAGCCATACAAGATTTGCAAAGTCTGAGGAACAAATTTCCACTTTCCACAAGAATGGCACCACATTCCACTTTCAATAACAAACACTCCTCAGTACCCTGGACAAGCCATCTTTCTTTCCCTTAAATCTCTACGACAGGTCTTCAACCCTATCCACCTAACAGATTCGGGATGGTGAATCGTGTCTGAATTACAAACATGGGGATTCCCATCAGCTCACATTCACACTACGCTCACTATCTCTCACCGAGAAACAGACGATTCCCCTCGGTCCACAATGAAGAGTATGGGATTCTATCTCCCCTCTTGCGCCCTTTTTGGCAAGACACAAACAAAGAGAGACATTAAAGATAGCCAAAGAAGACACATCCATGAAATGTAATGGTTTTCAGTCGCAGTCCCTGTACTGATACTCCACACCCCTCATATAGACACTTGATGAGATCCCTAATTTGAAATCCTCCTCAACCCTTTCACTTTTCACAAACACGGCCGACCTGAGTGGGCATCAACATTTCCTACTTCCAGACACAGTGTTTTACAACACTAAGGGACAGCCACTGATTTCAAGTATACGGCCTCCTAAATCTTAACGCACCATCTTCTCCCTCAGTGTTTACTTTGACAGGCATCAATGATGAAGATGTCAAACTTCACATCACAACACATACATAAAACTTCCCCCCTTTCAAAATGCTACAAATCAGAGTTTTAAAGGGTTCCCAACAACAGAATCCCCTCATCTCAAATGACCAACTCATGGGAGTTCCTTGGCCCAAGCCTTGGTAAATGTATCACACTTTGGGGGAATATACCCTTCCCCTGTCCTTGAAAAATTGACTGGAGCATGCAAAATATATATATCTATTGCATACAGGGTGGGCCAAAAAAAAAAACAACAAAGCTATTATTTTTCATGAGTTGTCATTCTAATTGTAGTCTGCCAATTCTGATTAAATTTGGTGCACACATAGGATGATTCAATTGCAGTTTACTTGCCAAATTTCAGACCAAAATGTAAGAAATCATATGAGAATGGCATTTTCATTCACTTTTCATGTCCAAAAAAGTAAGTGTACTTTTTTTTAAAACTTACACGCATATTAATGGCTCAGTCAATAAATCTTTGAGGCAGTGTCTCCCCAGCTTCCTCTATAGCATAATGCAGGAATGGAAGGTCACGAAATCACTCTCCCTCTCATCCCCGCCTCAGGTTCACATCCATATTTTCAACAGCAAATTTGGTCGTGGGTCATCAGAAAATAAGCATACTGCTCCTACAATTTTAGAGCCAGTAAGTTTAAATTTTTTGCGTAAAATATCCAATTGAGTCGCACCCTATAAGCCCCTGGTAAATTTAATCAGAATCAGCAGTGTCTGCCAGGCATTTTACAATAGCTTCAAGATGCCTGTCAGAGAATTCCCAAGGCTGCTGGACTATGGCTGCTCAAGGGCTTCTGCTTCTGTCCATGAATATCAATCAGATCTTAAGGGACAAAATCTTATACTTCCCAACTCACCTCATCCACATCCCCACTTCCTGCAACATCCACCCTGACCTCTTCATCATCAAATAGGAGCCCTCCTATGCCTCCTGGCACTGAGCCTGAAAGAAAGAAACAACCTGAACCTGCTTCTTTCCCACCTCGCAGACGACACGTCCTTGAATTGTGACGGGGAGGTGGTTCTGCCCCGCCACAGATGCTGCACGTTACGGCCCTCCGTCTTCCCATCCAGCTTTGGTTCTTACAGCCGCAAAGCAACACACGCCAAAAAAAAAACCAACGGAATGAGAGAGGGAAATTCCCTACTCAATCACCCGATGTGACCCTGGAAAAGGCTTGCACGAGGTAAGGAGGACACCAAACTACTGGCGCGCATTCCGATCAGCGAGTGAGGGACCAGCTCCAGGTCATCCTCCTCCTGACCTCGGAAAAAGTTCAACGGCCCAGGGAGAATACTTTTCTCTTGCAAAATTCGTCCCACCCTTTTTTTCTCCGCCCCATCAATCACCTTTCCGACGACCACACACACGCGGTCAACGCGTGGGCGTTTGACCCGCCATGGTGGGCATGTGTTTGTTTGGTGCGGATCCGTGACCCTGCACACACTCCCCGCAGCTGCCGTTCCCTCGAGTGCGACACACTCCCGGTTCGACCGCGCACGTTCGCGCTGCCCACGCCACGAAGCGCGAGCGGATCGACTCCAAAAACGTTCCTCGGTGCCTCGACCTGGCGTTCGAACGGATGCACGCGAGACGGCGCCGGGCCCGCGTGCGGTATCCTCCGATTCGGCGCCTGGTGATTTTTGCTTATGTATCCCACACAGCACAGGGATATCCCAGAGATATCCCCTTGGGACAAATACGATGTCCCAGAGACAAGGAGTAGGGACATCTTAGGAATATCAAAATGTCTGGGCCCAATGACATCCCAAGGATTTCTTGAAGAAATAGCACATCCCAGAGATGTCCCATGGATATCCCCTTGGGGCAAGTCCTACCCAAGTAGCAAGGGATCATCCCTGGGACTTCCCAATTGGATCCTACGTGGGACAAAATGACATCCCATGGATGTCATAATGAAATCTTTCCGGGTTATGGAAATCCCTGGAGTATTCAGAGGACACCCCGTAAGGTTAGAAATACTCTCGTCCCATGCACCAAATCCTTAGTATGTCCATAGGACGTCCTTTATGGGACACATCCACATCCCGCAACGGACGTCCTATGGACATACTAAGGATTTGGTGCATGGGACGAGAGTATTTCTAACCTTACGGGATGTCCTCTGAATGCTCCAGGGATTTCCATAACCCGGAAAGATTTCATTATGACATCCATGGGATGTCATTTTGTCCCACGTAGGATCCAAATGGGAAGTCCCAGGGATGATCCCTTGCTACTCGGGTTGTGGGGACATCTCAGGGATATCACAATGTCAAGAGGTAAAGACATCCCAAGGATGTTTCTTTCTTGTAGCACAAGAATATCCGAAGGATGTCCCATAGATATCCCATTGGGACAAGTGAGAAGTCCCAAGTAGTACTTGTAAGGGCCTTCCTATCCGCAATGGACTCATTTCTTATCGCACAGAAGAACCCTTTGCTTTCGTAGATGTCAATATTTTATCCAGGAACACCTAATCTAAAGTTCTTGATCGATTGAAGAGTGACGATTAAGGGGGAGGAAAATACCGTTCCTAAAGGACATGCCGATCAGACATCATTAATGAGAATATAAAGGGATAAATTAAAATTCGGACCGCAATTTTTATTTGTTTATTATTTTTCGAAAAAAAGTATTTTTTTTTTTGTTGTGGGACATATTTTTCCCACGCTATATCTCGAGAACTATGGGAGATGTAGCCTCCAAACAAAGTTTTTTGGAATCTACACGTCATTTTCACCCTAAACACGTCATTAAAGTTAAGGTCGCTGTCCCGCAATGCTTATGGTCTTGAAAGGGTTAAAGCCTTAGAGCAGGGGTTCGTGGGATAGGTCCAGGGGGTCCGTGGAGCGTCCATGGAAAATTAAATATATAATTGAAGGTAGCTCCCAAAAAACATCATTTATAATTACAAATCCAGTTGTTCCAAAGTTTCTGCTGACCGGGGGTGGGGGTCCTTGGGTAATACTTGAGGATCTGGGGGGTCCGTAGGTGCAAAAAGGTTAAAAACCCCTGCCTTCGAATGAGTTTCTATATGTGCACGCGATTGTTGAGCTACCCTAGCGGGGCATTGCCACCGAGTCTCTCTCAGTCTGGAGGGAGTACTCCAGCGAGTACTCCCTCGATTGTCATCTTCGGAGGCCTTCACTTTCAACATGGGATTTGAACGCTATCGTGATTTCATTCATCACTCATTTTAACCTTTCCCCGCTCTGGAAGGGCTAGTCCAGCAGGATTCCTGGGATTCTCTCTTTCACAGCACTCAAACCTACAACCTCTGGCGCTGGAGCCAGACGCAGACTCCACGCGCATTCATCTTCCCCCCATCCAGTCGAGCCTGAATTAGAACCATGCTTCCCCCACTCCGCGCGACCGCCCGGGTGTCCCACCACGAGAAGAAAATCTGGGGGAGGACGTCGATCTAGGGCCTTGTTGTCCTATCTCTGAGCGAGACATCTATCTCAGTTATTGGAACAAACAAGAGCTTCCCACAAATGAAGGAGATGGCGCCTACGCAGCCGCTATTTCAGGGAGTCACTCGTTATAGATCCCAATGCTTTTCATGCGGTACTCGACCTTTTCTCCCAGACAACGTCGGGGGAGGCACTCGAATTCCTCGATTCATTTGTTTAAACAGGTTAAGCAGTCCAAGACTTGTTAATCGTGGAGGAAGCATGGTTCTAATTCAGGCTCGACTGGATGGGGGGAAGATGAATGCGCGTGGAGTCTGCGTCTGGCTCCAGCGCCAGAGGTTGTAGTTTGAGTGCTGTGAAAGAGAGAATCCCAGGAATCCTGCTGGACTAGCCCTTCCAGAGCGGGGAAAGGTTAAAATTAGTGATGAATGAAATCACGATAGCGTTCAAATCCCATGTTGAACGTGAAGGCCTCCGAAGATGACAATCGAGGGAGTACTCGCTGGAGTACTCCCAGCCAGACCGAGAGAGACTCGGTGGCAATGCCCCGCTAGGGTAGCTCAACAATCTTGTGCATATATAGAAACTCATTCGAAGGCAGGGGTTTTTAACCTTTTTGCACCTAACGGACCCCCCAGATCCTCAAGTATTACCCAAGGACCCCCACCTCCGGTCAGCAGAAACTTTGGAACACCTGGATTTGTAATTATAAGTTATGTTTTTTGGGAGCTACCTTCAATTATATATTTAATTTTCCATGGACCCTCCACGAACCCCCTGGACCTATCCCACGGACCCCATGGGGGTCCATGGACCCCAGGTTAAGAACCCCTGCTCTAAGGCTTTAAGGACCTGAAAGTCATGCCAGCATTTGATGTTCGCCCCTAGTGGGCTTCCAACGTTGGCCCCCAATATGGGTGTGCTGCCTGGGAATTGACCTACACCGTTGCCCGTTCCGAATCAACGTGCAAAAAAGCGGAAGAGGAGGAAAGACTCCACACGGGGGATCTGCTTCCCCTGCTTCACCTGCTCGAGACTCCTGACCGTCTATGGCCGGAGCAGTGTCTCCAGCACTTCCACCGCCAGTGCTACTATCGATGGCAACCACTTAATTCCTCGTATTTCCTTCTTTTGACAACGGATTCTCGGATGCCCCAGAAAACCGATGCAAAAATTTTTCCAGTCGTCATGCAAAGATTCGAGTCGCGAAAGTTTCTCGAGGGAGTGGATTGGGATGGGACGCAAAGGCAGAATATTATCCCTTCTCGTGCTCTCTGATTTTTGAGAGCACCCCACACTCCTTTTCGATGTACACGTGCGGTCCGGTACGGCTCGGGGCCAGTGACGTGGTCAGGGTTTCGCCGAAGGGGGGGCTAAGAGGGGGCTGAAATTTCCGTAACTTCTCCTCATCCCGGGGGGGTGAACGGATGTACTCGAAACAGAGTTAGGGGCTATAACCAAAACGTGAGGGTCTGAAGCCCCCCCCCCTCCTCGATACGCCATTGCTCTGTACTTTGTATGCGAGAAGTTATCGGCTCACACCTGGCTGTTTTCCCACCGCGTTCGACAGCAAACGCGACGGAAATCCCAGTGCCAAGTGTACAGTACTCGATGGAAGCGATAATGAAGTGGCTGATCCTCGCGTCGTGCGTCGCCCTCTCCCTCGCCACGGACGGATGGACGAGCTGCGGTGAGTCTCCCGCCGCCCGATCCTCGTTCCGTTGAGAAAGGGTCTCGAGTGTTCGTCGGTTGCAGGTGGGTCGGCGACCGAGGTGAGTCTGCTCATCTCTGGATGCTCGGAGGTTCCTTGCCACTTCAAAGCGGGGGAGGACATCGACATCTCCGTCCTCTTCTTTTCGGGTTCGTCGAGCACTTTTTGCTTCGCGTCCTCGTCGACTCGTCAGCGAACTCGGAAAGGGAACGGGAACGGGAGCGAAAGCGTATCTGTGACGCTATCGGTGGCGCGATCCCGTTCCCGTCTTCCCTCCAAGTTCCCGGACGAGATTCTGAAAACTCTCACGATTCCATGTTGGTGCACGATCCTCTTCGGTGTTCTCGCACTGGGGCCACGATGCCTAGTGAGAAGTGAAGGCAATTAGATGTTTGGAAGGCACGAGAGGCTGGATGCGCCTGCGTCTGGTCTTGATCGGACGATCGAACGATCTTTAGGGCGGTGGACACGCATTAAAATACAAAATATCGAGAAAGTACTGTCTCAATCTTACTTTATACACCTTTACGGATGAAATGGGCGAAATACGTATTTTGCCGTTATCACCATGGACGATGCGAGGCGATTTATCGGATGCGAACTGTTGCCGGATGCTACTGGATGGTCTTTTTCGAAAGCCGATATACCTAGATTCTCGTGACGATGAGTTGAGGTAAAACAGTGAAGTTAGAAGCAATAGTGACGAGACGAACGAAGGGAGCTTAACTCGGTGAATCCCATCTGCGAAGGCTTTCGCTCGGAACGGCCGACAGACGACGCGAGGGACGAGTCTCACTTTTCCCCCCTTCCGTCTAGGAAGCGAGACGACCAACATCTCGACGTCGGTTTACATCATATTCACGGACCTTTTTCCCTTGGACATCACCGACGAGATGGAACTGAGTCGAGGGGGATGCGAGAAACTCCAGATCGGAGACTGTCCGCTGGAGCTCCAAGAATACGTCCTCTATTTCAGTGAGGCCAAAGTCATCAACATGCCAGGAATTTGGGGGGTGAGTCTCCCTCCCTTCCGTCTCCCTGGCTTCCGTCTCCCTGGCTTCCGTCTCCCCGCCTTTCGTCTCCCTGCCTTCCGTCGTTTCCATCCGAGTTCTTTGGTTCCATTGCGTTCTTCCTCTCTTCCAGGATATCCCGATCGGGTTCCTCATGGAGGGAGATGACGGCCCCATTTTTTGCGCGGAATTCGTTTTCGACGTGATGCCGGAAGGCTCGGAGCGGGCCCGATCGCGAGGATTTCGCGGTCACCTTCACTGAATGAGATAAGGACCTTCTCATGCCTTCCCGACGGATCCCAAATTGAAATCATTCCGACTCTGCCTAATACAGAGAATTTTGCCTCATCCAGCCTTTTTCTTTCTGCTCGTGCATGAGCGTAGTGACGTGTCTCATCGAGCAGAGGGAGATTCTTTAATTTACGTCTTATTCCAATGCCAAAGGTAAAAAAAAATTTGGAATTGAGCTATTTATTCAGAGGAGGAGAAGGAAGGGGAGGGAGAGGAGGAGGGGGGAGGGGGGGGAGGGGCCTCCAGTTAAGCGAGAAAGAAGTGATAAATTGGAGAGGCCTTCTTTCTCTTGGATGAGAGGGAGAGGGATGAGAGGGTCCACAGGAAGTACCAATTAGCTTGGGTTTCGTTAAATTCTATGTTTTAGTTTGCAGAGTCCAAAACAGACCGCACACTCGGTCAATATCCTGTTTGTCTCCTTTTCTTGCGAAGACCCAAAATGTTGGAAGGCAATCCTACAAGACATGAATTGTGGAAAACGCTTAAGTTCCCACCTTCCCTGAATTGAAACAATTCATTATTTGCTGTTTTTATATTAATTTTGAAACGGACCGGTAGATATTCTTGAAAAAGAAGATCGACCTTCTCGGAAAAGACCGCAATCGAATCGTGAAGCGCCGAGGCACAATTTCAATCGCCATTTTAAAAAAAGAAAAAAGGCTTGGAGTATTTTCAAAACGCCTTGCCCTACGGTTTATATCCCAATCGAAGTGGCTTCGGGCAGGGAATCGAGCCGTGCGGAACGATGCAGGCGCGGAGCGAGGCGATGCAGGCGCGGAGCGAGGCGATGCGTGACTCCTCCACATCTCTTCGATCTTCCCGTTTTCCTCCCGGTGAAAGCCACGTTCGGATCTTGCTGCAGCGGTCCCATTGTCAAATTCTGTTGAACGAGAAACACTATAACATGTTTTATTTGCAAACCATACCGGTGCGAAGGGTTGGAAAAACCAGTCGAAGCAATACGAAGGGCAAACGCTTTGAGAGAAATGAATAAAGTCTAATCTCCGTTCATCTGAGAAGCCACTTTTCCTCGCAACCGCCGTCCGAAACGTCCAGAAACGAAAGGAAAGTGGAGCATGACGCAGTCTTTCGTTTCGCGAGTTCACCGGAATAACTGGAAGGGAATTCCGAGGGCCGTTTCCGAACGCCTCGCTCGATAGCACCGTCCCCCATCCACACCGAGTAAGATGAGCATTCGTCTCAGGGCATGGTAGCAGTTATCGCGGAGCAAATGATAGCCGTCTCCTCCCTCGGCTCTCAGGGTCGACACCGAAGGATGTCCGTTCGTCGCGTTGCGCCACTCGGTACACGAGTACCCTCCCGGGTGACCGTCGACTCGAGTGCCGCCTCCGAGATTGTGCACCAGGTAGTCGTACCAGTCCGTCCCACTCCACGCATACACGTTAAGACCCGCATGAGGCACCGGGAGCCAACCATCGTACAGAATCCATTTACCGCAGCAGCCCCAATAGTAGACTGCGCCGTCGACATACGCCGATGACATTGTGATCGCATGCAGGATCGTAAAAAGAATAATAATTCTCTTGCGCGTCATGTCCTTAGTGTCCTGGAATTCACGTACAGCTTGAGATTCTGTGGTTGCCAAAAACGCTGACTATTTCGAAAGTTCACTCGAGTAATGCTACCATCGATTGCAGAAAACAAATGCTAAATTCAATTTAAAGAAAAAAAAATTAAATGGAACTAATTCTCTAGGTTTTCTGGCTGTTTATGCCACTATTCCTTCGTGGAATATTCCCAGAGAAAATTGGGAAGTGCCAAAGACAAAGAACACAAAAAACAGACCCGGAAGCCCAGACGAAATGCCATTAACCCCGAAACATGGAATTCGTCCTAACAGCCTCCCTTTGGGGGGACGAACATCATATCTATGTTCTTGAAAATATGTTGTCAATTGATTCCTTGAAGCGGAAAACGAAGGGCTTCATAGGCATTCGGGTCCTCCGAGACGAATAAACAGACCCAATCGTGGAGGATCCTTTTTTTTTTTATATTTTGTCTCGAGTTCAGGACCTGTTAAGAGCCCCAGAGGGAACCTGTTTCGGACCAGATAATCGACAATAGAGATCCAGAAGCCGTTAGAAACACCCGAATTCATAATGAATAACGTCCAAGAATGAAGGCCTGATTAGGGAGAAGGTCTCATCTAGGCATCTAGACTTTCCAAAGATGATCTTGTGCATGGATGAAATATTTCTCTATTATTCCCGATGGAAATAGCAGCGTCCGGTCGCCCGAAACACACTTTCGCTTACCAACTTGGACGACACATTTACAGAAACCAAGCAGTAAAACGTCCTGGATCGACTCTGTGGTCTTCTTCATGAAATCGAAATTTCGTGAAGCTTCTGCTCTGTAGTTCCTCATCCGGTTAAAGTGGTCACGGAAGGGAATCCAGACTTGCAAAAAAAAAGATTTTTGATTCGTGGAATGTGTGGAAAAGAAACCATAATGAGTCCCCGGGTGACCATTGCAGCCTTGCATCCGACATTCTCATATTCCTCCTGCTGGATGCATTGCTCGAATCTTGACGCAATGGAGGAATTCTTAAAGTCAAACGTGGTAACACGGCATGTAGCGTCTTTTATTTGCAGCTTTTATAAGCAAGATTGGTTAAGGAAAACTGCTGACGTTCTACAAGAGACAAAAGTCACGAGTGGAGTACGTAGTTTCACTTTCGGCGATGTTCACGACTCCTGGATTCATCCGGAAGGGAATGGAAAGTGGAGTAGGACGCAGTCTTTCGTTTCGTCTAGAATTCAATCGTTGTGGGTTTCTTTTTTTTTTTTGGGCGGGGGGGGGGGGGGGCATTTTGTTAGACCCACTCGCAGCACATCCTTCCGATTGCTTGCAAGATGGCTTACAAGAGATGTTTTTGAGAACGGAAGAGCGAGTGAGACTCGCCTGTCGTTCCGGCATCCCGATCGGGGTTTCTCGGAGCCCCGATCCCACAGGAAAGACCGGATACGGTTGCAGGGGGGGTGGCGGGACTCCTCTTTCCTCCTCGGTCCCTTTGCACGATCGGCCGGAAGGGACGGCGAAAAGCACCCGCAGTCTCGCGCCCCTCGGGTCCGCGGGTGGATGCAAATGGGTGGAAATGTTCCGCGAAGAGAGTGGCCGTCTCATGGAGGAGGAATTTCAAATTCTGAGGGTCCGGGAGGAAATGGGATGCAAACGTGGTTTTTCGAGCCAAAAGCTCGATCGTTCCGACATCGCAGATCCGTGGTCACGAGAATCCCTGAGGAAAATGCGACCGAATGGCACCGAGTGCGACGTATTCATCTTATACGTTACCAAAATATGACACCGATCGTGAAACGTTACCCAATACGATCGAAAAACGTGGGGTCGTCCTCATTCCACTGGAGCCAAGAATCCATCGAGCATATTCGTGCTGGGAAAAGAAATCTCTCTCCTCTAAGTTCGCCCTCTAGTTGTCCCCAAAGTGCTACTGCCTTGGATCCTGCCTCATTCGATCCCGATCTTCCGTTCGATCGTCCGAGCCGATCTCCTCAGCCAAATGCGGATTGAGATCTGGGGGTATTCACAGGTGTCTTCACTTTCACGTCTCGTCATTCTTGCACTTGTTAACGGTAAAAAAAAAAATGAAAGTCTCCCAAGACAAAGCAACCCAGTCGACAAATCTGATCACGAAGTTGAGATTGACCATATGGAAAACGCCTCAAGCATTCTTAATCGAAAGCGGTGCAGGCAAAATGGAAATTAAATTACGGTTTCGGAGGATCTCCCCTATCTAATAATTCGTGCTTCATAAGTAATAGTGAAGTCTGAAGTTGCGCCACGAGGGCTTTCTCTCTTCATTCATCTCCATTCATCTGAAGACTCAGTTCCAGAACGAAATGCCTCTTCCTATTTGGAAACTGTTACTTCCCAAAATAGTGATCTGTGTGGGAACTCGAATGGAGTTCGTTCACCAGGAAAGTTAAAAGCCACAACACTTTCTTTTCTTTAACCATTAAACTGTCGTTGGGGATGAATGAAACCCAAGACAATTTTTTAATGTTGTGGCTGTACGACGTGCCTCGTTCCATCGCTCAATGCTCGTCGATGAGTGCTGCAAAATCGGTAGAAGTTCGGCCAACGGAACCACTGAGTTCACGAGACGAAGTCAGACGGGCGACTGGAACCAGAATCAACTGTGGAGTCCATTGGACCCCAATCTCATTTACTCGACCGATCGCTTTAGAGTTAAACTGCTTTCGTGACACCTCCACCCTGTGCTAACAAAGAGTGCCAAGCGGTCGTGGGGGAATGGGGGGAGAGAGAGGGGGGGGGGGGAAGAGTTCAACTGTGAAATTCTACTATGCGGGATACATGTTGTTCTATTTAGAATTGCAATCCCATGCAAGCCGCCATCTTATGAGCGAATCCTGGGGAATCCTGGGGGGGCCACGCACATACACACGCACGCACGCACGAGGTCGTCAGACAAGTTGTCGAGAGTCCTCGCTTTCTCTCGCTTTCCATCTTGTGCTCTGGGAACCGATGCCCAGCGGATGCGGTCGGTCCTTCGGATCAAAGTTTATCGAAGGCTCGGTCGGTCGGAGCGACGGGATGTTCGCTTCCAGAGGATACCGATACCGATCGGGGATTCCGCATCCTTCCAAATGTTATCTTTAACCGTTTCCATCTCGTTCGTCGACTTCCGGCATCCATTTACCACATCGGTAACACATGGTTCCATCGTGGACGTCTAGGGGAATGAGGTTACCTCCGTCGAACGGATTCCCTTAGAGGACCGTCGTGAGATCAGACGCAACTCTACCCGTTCGGCACGACAACGTTGTGTCAGCGTTGAGAGAAGGTTGAAACGTTGAGATTTGGTTGAAGTTGAGAATTCGACGAAAAATCAACATCTTGGAAATGCTAACTATTCGTAATTAATTACGAATTTTCAGCATTTGGCGACTACTCGTGAATTGAGGAAGTCCTTAAGAAGCTATTAAGAGCAAGTTCGTTTCCATCGTAGTCTCACCGTTATTTCTACTTGGAGTTATCCACATCTTATCGACAGAAAATAGGTTCTAGGAATCGACACGAGATGGCGCTTAACCGCCGATTCTGCGATTGTTACCCTGGTACCCCGAAATAAAAAGTACCTTGTTTTTTCATACGGAACCCGATCTCTTCCCAAGTACAACATGAGGGTAGGTATAGGAATTTCTAGGTAGACCTGTTTAAGGAGGTAACTCGGCAGAAGGAGACTCTGAGTACTTCTGGCCAGTGGGTCCGTGGAGACATCCTCAATTTTCCTAAATCTCCACGTTTTTCACCCGGTCGCTTTCATGAAGGATAGAGCGCGAAAACCTGTCCGCGGGTCTTTTCCCTCTACCGGACAGAGGGAGTTGAGTCATGTAAGTACCCTATTCGAATTCTAGTCCAGTAAAATAAAAGAAACTCTGAGGGTCCTTTACGTGGGATGATCGTACTCAATAGAGTACCGCTGGTATCATACCACTTGGGTACTCTCCGTGGGATCATCGAATCTATGTTCAATCTCATCGTCAGCTACTTCACGCTGTTGGAGATTCTGGTTAAGGGTATTATAATTATTGGTATTATAATGCGCTTGCGTTGACAATTCGACATGGGCACAACGTTGCACAGCAATAACTTTTCTACGTTGAGCTGTGTTTCATTTCAACCTTTTCACAACATTGTGGCAACATGTTACGTTGAAAAATCAACCTTTTCGCAACGTTGTTATGCCGAGTGGGTACCTCGATGTAATGAAGATTCCAAGCCGCCATTTTTCGTAATTGTGGGGGGACACACGAAATGACAGCAATGACAAATATCACCGTATTCGTGGATTGGATGTTCTAACAAGCAGTACTACACGCTAATCACGTTGCCAGTCATATATCACACGCTACAATCACCGATGTCCTGTGACTTTTGACTGACCCTCGTAAGATCCTACGGTGTCGTTCGTTTAGCCAAATCGAAGTGATCTAGGAAAGCACAGTTGAAGGCAATCCATCTTGCACTGTCAAAGTCGAACGCTATCTCGTGACAAAATCTCATGAATCAAGCAAATTGCCCGGTCTAAGTATACAGTACTTTCGATCGTGATCGAAATATATTCATAACTCGATCGTGATCGAAAGCCATACTTGGACCCACATAATCGATAGCTCGATCAACATAACTCGATGGCCTTCCAGGGCCCCTGTAACTCATCGAATTTTCATAATTGGGCCGAAATCGTAATTAAGAGCGACATCTAACTTTACCACTGACGAATCCGGTCATCTCGGGCCATCACGACCAGAAATCGGATATCTAGATGACTTTGTTCCTCGCTTTCCCAGTTTCGAACTGGGTACGCTTGTCACCTCATATTCTAACGAGAGCTATTGTTTCATCGATCGAGAAAAAACGCTTTACACAAGGCGCCTAGGACCATCACAACTCTCTTTCAATCCTTTTTCACGGGAAAGACACGAGGTCTTCGTCGGTAACTGCTGCGTCATGTCTCCAAACAGTCGAGGTGGTAAAGTTAGAAATATACATGGTGCAACTGTCCACGTGAAAGACATGGTTGAAAACACACATGATTAAAGTTTAGTAAGGAGCCATCTTTGACGACAGACGACAGGGGGGGCCTATGGCAGCGTGACGTCAGTTATCATCTAAGTTATGATGATCGAGTTATCAGATATCGGGAACGGTATTTAGACCCACATCAAATCATGATGATCGAGTTACGATGATACTTCGATCATGACCGAAATGTACACTTAGTCAGGGTAATTGGCAGAATCATGGCCAACAAAACCGAATTACTTTAACCAGTAACTTGGATGAAGTTAAACGGACGTGAGGAAGAAAAAATTAACAGTGGAGTCCAAAGACCGTATGTGTGATTTATTTGGTGGACCGACGAAACTACCTTGCATGTCTGCAATGTGCCAGCGTAAGACACCACCCAGTCGTGGAGGATTGCTCAGTGAAACTCGGTCGTGCGGAATACATTGTTTTCATTTGCGGGCTGTATGGGCATAAACGGTAGAAAGAACTAGTTTAAGCAACGTAAGCAGAATTACTAGATCATCTGTGATCTTCGGTGAGTTTTTGATCCATGCATTCCGTCATCTCGCATGCGAATAGCCATGACTTTCAAATTTCCTCCGATTCGTTACAGCACCAAGATGATCGTCATTCGCAAAACAGCGTTGAAGGAATTGTTGTCCACCAGATCGAATTCACCGCCTCCTGCCAGGACCAAAAGCCTAAGCGAGGGGGTCGAAGAGGCTCGTTCCCAAGACGAGCAATGGCCCGCGATCCACGGCATCGATGAACTGGCAGTCGAGACGCGTGTTCCTCCCGGAAGGCTGTGGACCAGGTAATAATTCCCAGGTAATTAATCATTCCGTCGTCCGCACGTGAATGCCAAAGTGAGGCACGATGCCCCCCAACAACGTCCCGCAGAAGCGGTATATCGAGACCCTTTCGTCGAGACTGGATGAGAGGACGGCGTTCGCGCCGAGGATCACAAGAAGGCATATGATGGCTCCTTTGGGTGTCATGTCTTCGGTGGCCTGGAATCGTCTGCAACCGATCTACGGGACAAATAAATAATTTTGGAAAAAAAAACAACCTGCATCGATTTCGATGGAATACATTCCCCCTTCCCCACCTCACCCACCCCCAATCTACTACTCGGATCAACTCGATTCCCGCCTCTTTCACTGCTGTAGCCAAAGTCTGTTATTTTGAGAAGATGCCACCTATGTCGTATGCTTCGCCATTCAGAAGGAAGTGGCGTGAAATGAAAGCACTGAATATTACCTGGTTGATTCCTGATGGAAACGCAGTTGACGTCCACGCAGAGATCTATCCACACTCCAAGTCGGGAAAGAACTCGTTCAGGACCCCGCTCCCCTCCCGGCTTTTCATCGCTTGCTCTCGGAACTGACGTAAGGCGGATGCGGAACGCCTGCTTCCACCGGATCACATTTATCGAAAGATTTATCGATCGCATTCCCAGGATGTGTTTGAGGATGAGAAAGAGCCTCATCCTTTCGGACGCTATCCTTAACCGCTCCCATCCCGATCGTACTCTTCCGGCATCGTAGGGATTTTAAACATGTATTCTAATAGGAGTTAATGTCTCTCGGTCGATATTCATCATTGTTTCTCATGAAGTACGCTTCCGTCGGTATCCGGAGAAGAAAATGCCGAGTGCTCTGGATGTAAGCTGTAAAATTTCTCAAATTTTCCTGGTCTCTGGGAAATGGAATATCCTGGTATTGCGTTCCTCTACCGCGCTGCTGTTTTCTCAACAGATCTTTTTTTGCTCCTTGAAAAAGAAACGATGCCACCATGACGGTACCACCATGACGTTGCTGAATTGTCTTTGACTTCATCTCGATCCCTTGCAGATCTCGTGTTTACGGGTACTCCGAAGGTAACTCGCACCTCATTCCTTTTCACTCTGCACTTTTCCGTAATTAACCCTTTGTATCCCTGCGACGTAGACTGTACGACCAGTGCAGCGATAACTTGCTGCATCTCTCCTGTTGAGAATTATTTTAAATATTTGAAATCTGACGGTGTCATCTGAAAGGTGGAACTCCAAACTCAAATCCCAAAATCCAAATCCAATGACAATTACATAAGTTATGGTCGTTTAAAGTAAAAAGATGCTTTTTAAGCATTTAATCATTATCTCCCCCGGAATCAGGCTACCCATTCAGCAGTTTATGTGTAGCCATAGATCGGCGTATCTGCTGAAGCTGTGGCGTTTCTGTGGCTCTCCAGTGGTTAGAATATCTGTGGCTCAGGAAGGTCTTGCTCACTAAGTCCGCGCTTGGCGGACATGAATATTTCACGCACTAGTGAAATCCGACTGAAGGTGAGTGAAAACTTCTCCAAATGCTTTGATGAGGCAAATTGAAGCTTTGATGAGGAACTGTACGTATCATTTTGATCATGAGATGCATATCTCAAAAATGACCGCGAAGATCCAATGTACCAAAGTTACACTTAAAAGTTTTTGGGAAATGTTGAAGTCCCCCTCCATGCCACTAGATGGAAGTGTGCCTCTCTTTTCGCACAGTACGCAAAAGTGCCTTTCCTCTTTCCCTGGAATCGTCCCTCACACTAATGTTTAGTACCTAATCTCATGATAGAAATAATAAACTCGGGCACTTCATTATTTATTCTCCCCATATTCAAGGCAGATTCATGGAGCCCAGGCTATAAACAAGCTCATATCCGCTATAAGAATCCTTTACTTAACCAGCACAAACGCACCTCCTAGCCCTCTTTTTCGACATCACCAAGGCGATCGACAAGCTCCACCATCAACTCATCCTCCCGGCTCCAGTCCTCAGGTGGATAAGATCCTATCTAACAGGTCGTACATCCCAGGTTCGAGTAAACAACCAGCTGTCTAGTTCTTACACTGCAACAGCTGGAGTACCGCAATGATCAGTCTAGGCACCGCTGCATTTTCTTGCGTTTGTCAACGACTTACCTCGACACATACCATCATATGCATATGTCAGCCAATATGCAAATGATACAGCCATATGGCTGTATCATTTGCTCATCAGAAGAGATGAAGTTAAGCTGGAAAAAGATGCCCAACTAGTCCTCGATCCTCTTTCATCTTACTGTAAGGATTGGAGGATTTCTATGAATCCTTCCAAGTTCTTCCTTTATGTGCCTAGAATAGGGTGACCATATTTTTTTTAAAGGAAAAATTTTCCCTCCGTTTACGGTTGACAATAGGCCAATGAGATGCTTGTTACAAATGAGTGGAACTGAAAGGAAAAATCGCTGGATAGTTTTCCGAGCAGGGCAGTACCTCAAAACCAGGGGCTGTTCCAGAGAAAACGGCCTGTCCCTGTTTTACCGGGACGATCTAGTCACCCTAGCCTAGAAGCCTATCCCAAGACTCTTACAACTTTAGGCTTTGGATGAATGGGGACCTCATTCCCTCTGCTTGCACCTGAAAATTTCTAGGCATCACTTTTCACAAACACCTCCGTTGGTCCCCTCACGTGCAGATGTTACGCCAAAAGGCAACTCGTAAATTGAATTGTCTGAGGCTGCTCTCACGTGTCAACGGTTGCGAACCCAATGTCATCATGCACCTGTATAAGGCCTTCATCCGTCCGGTTTTAACGTACGGATTTGCGGCCTGGGCCAATGTCCCCGACTCCATCTTGGACACACTCGCACGCATCGAACGGGCTGCGATTAAGTTCGCTTATCGAATCCCACGCTACTACCCCTCCGATTACATCTATAAGGTCAGTGGCCTTACACCTCTTGACGTGTACGCCTCAGAACTAGCGCTTTCTTTTTATGAGAAGGACACTTGCCCTGAGGACGTGCATAAATACTTGACAACGTACGACACAAAGCATCAAGGACGACGACGAGCGTTCAGAGCTGAATATCCCATCTTCAGCATACGCCGTCGTATCACCAGTTGGGATGATTATATCTCTAATACACCCTTGATGATCTCTCAAGTGATTCAACTATTCAGCCATGCTCCCCCCAATCCTCACCTCCCCCTTGACCATTCTTTTGTCCCCCCCGGCCGCTTTTTAGGCCATTCCCAATCCTTCACTCAACTCATCCAGCAGTATAGATACCCCATCAAGGGCATTTTGATTTTATCCACCCCTTACATCTTTGCAGCCAAAACTATCCTAATCGCTTCTATCCCCCACCAATTAAGGCAGCTCAGCGTTAATCGTAGGATCTCTCTCTTTTCAGCTGATCCACCTTATTAAACAGCTATATCCTCTCTATCTATCGGGACAACCAGGGAGCCTGATGTTTTCTTAGCAGCTGGCACCTGTTAATCCCAAGTAGCTCTCGGGGCACCTGATAGGTACCTAAAACTTATATAAAGCCATTATTAAATAGATAGGAATTAATAATCTTTAAAAGTGGGTCTAAAATAGCCCCAACCTGTCTTCATTCTTTAAAAGTTAATGAATAGTTCTAATCTTTTTCTAGACCGCTATTGCAACTGTCCTAACTAATGAGTAATCAGTAAAACAGACAGGAGAAACCTCGGTCTCCGACCGGGACAAAGGGGGCCATTCCCATTGTCTAAATCAGCTTCGAGGAGGTCTTGCATTTGCCAACCCGCTCGCAGGAGGGTTTCACTGGGACTGGCGGGACCCCTGGCGTACCCACCATCAGGGAGAGGGGCCAGTCCCCCATTAGCTCCTTTTCTTAAAAAAAAAAAAAAAACAGGGCAACCTCATTCATAAGAAATTCTAAAAAAAAAACAATGTGTTCGCGGATACGATTCGATTCATCGTCCTGAGGTCTAGATGAGCACACTAGGAACTGAATTCGTGAAGCCTCAATGGAATGTCAAGGGATGGACCTTTCACTGAAACATGCTCTGATTAGTACTGTGCTTAGGTTGCCGCCGAAAAAGCGAATTTTTATTAAGTGGCACATGCATTCATCTCGTTCGTACCATGCTTGCAAATGCTTGCACAAGCATGGTTTTGCATGTCGCGGACTTGCCATACACATAAGCCACACTTGGCCCACAGATGTATTAGACTGGGTACCACAGAAAACGCGGACATTTAGGTTACGCCCTATGCATATTACACTCGTGGCGCACGTGTACACGTGTGGCTCGTGAACGTGGGCCAAGCTTGGAACGTCTGACTGTGCGGAGATAGCACACTTGACCTAGGGATAAATTGCTGACTGCGTATGTAAATGTATTTAAATCCCACGGTACCGATGGGTTAAAGGAACAGAGTTTCACAACTTAAATTACTGGCACTCGCTTGGGATTCTGTCTTTTCTTTGACACCAAAGGTAGATAGTTCAGTTTAGAGCTAAATTTAAGATAGTGGACCGGTTCTGTGGTCTAGCTCTGGGAGAACACGTATTCTGTTCTACTCAAAAGTACTTCCTGTAATCCACTGAAACGACTTGACGAAAGATGCCTTCGCATGTTTGGAAACGTCTCGGTAAATTAACATAAATGCTGGAAATAAACTAATGCTGGATAACTAAACTAACGCTACCAGCAGTACTGAAAAATGCTCTCCGTTTGAAACGCGAAAAGCAATGCCGTGAGGCCGATTTCGACAAGGAACAGCCGACACGATTCTCTTCACTATTTTTGGGGGGGAAATCTCGAGTGCTAAGCGAGTCAGAGATTGTCGAATCCAGATATCGTTTCTACATGTCATAATATCCGAGATCTGGTTTTTTATTTTCACCTTCGCTCTCTGGACTGAATTGAATCGGTGATGAGCAAATCAAATGATTGAACCGGTGAATTCTCGTTCAAGACTACTGCAAACATGCCATTCGATGCCAATTTGTAGCTTAATCCAATTACCCCGGTGAAATCGGCTGAAATCGAATCAGGAGTTGGAACTCGGACAGGTTGAGGCATTTCGGCACACCCTTTGGAGAATTAAAAAAATTTTTCTTCCGGATAATTCCGATGGAAGCAACGGCAACTTTGTTGCCGTCTGAAATGCGGAAAAGGGAATTCCGTTATTATAACGGAAACCATGTTTCCCATTTTCTCACGTAGTCATGTTGTTCCGAGAAGAGCTCGGAATCGCTGTCTGAGAGAAGAACAATAAGGAGTCTTTGTCTTATCGACCAGTATATTCCAATCCCTCTTTTTCTCTGATTTTATTTTCCCGTTCATAGTCGAAAGTGGTCGTTCCACACGAGAAATTTATTTTTCCCTTAAGCGTCAGGGTTTTCTACCTCGTTCAGGGATTCCTTCATAACGTTCATTGCTCGAAGCTGTCCCGCTTCAGAATTTCTCAGAAAGGTAGTAGTTTCTTTTCTGGTAGTGACTCGCCCTCATTAATTCCTAAAATTTTCGACCTAATCGATCGGCGACGCCGAGAACAAAACATGAAAATTGAAAATGTCCTATGATGCCGGAAAACTCTTTCCGAAGCTTGAAGATGTTTGGATTTCATGAGATGGCAGATAGCAAGGAGAACAACTTTTTTGTAACAACACCGACTTATCCATTAGACGTCCTAAAATTCCTGTTCATTTTGTCTCCAGCCGTTTTTCCACGCGAGCGGTAGCGCAAAGACTACTGGAATTTAATTTTTGCGCGAGGAAACGTATCGGCAGGGGGGGCGGTTGGACTAGAGGGCCAAAGCCATAAGAGAGCCAAAGGGCCAGAGCTTCTCCGTCTGCACATGAATATCCTGCTCTTTGCGAAAGGATGGGGCAAGGATGGGACAAGGCTGGGGTAACGATGGGGTGGGACAAGAATTATTCATTTCGAATCGTTTCAAGCATTTACTCGGCTGAAATGCTGGTATTAAAAAAAAAATAAATATATAGTCCTACTCGGTTATAACGACCTCGGTTATAACGACGAAAGCACCAGGTCCCGGCGTAGAGCCCATAAGGCACGTTACATTTTACCTCGGTTATAGCGAACTCGGTTATAACGAAACCTTGGTTATAACGAAGTCCATTGAAGGTCCCACAGACGAAATCGACAACGTTCATGTCCCTAATCCATCATTCTTAACTTAAATTTCCGCCATCGGAAAAATTAGCGTTGGCGAGCCATAAGTTTATATTTCCTGGATTCGGCAATCCTTGAGAGTCATGCGGGTGTGGCTGGAGCAATGTTAGGGAGGGATAATCCTCAGTAACTAAGATGACCTTATCTTCAGTCGCCATTTGCATTTCTCGTTGGCAACATGGCCAATGGAAAGCGAAAGAGGCAAGCCTTCACGATTGAAAGGAAAGTGTGCTTGATTGGTTTAATAGAAAGGGCTCGAAGTGAAGCTAACGTCGCTCGCGAACATCTGTTCATCTGTTTCCACAATTTGGGAAAATCGTGACAGCTTCGTCCGTTCTTACGAGAACATGTCACAAAACAAGAAACTTCCTAGGTCTGTCGAGATGACATCGACGAAGCCTTACTAAAGTATAAAGTAGTTC
The DNA here is from genome assembly GCA_905338385.1 of Darwinula stevensoni. Classification (NCBI taxonomy): domain Eukaryota; kingdom Metazoa; phylum Arthropoda; class Ostracoda; order Podocopida; family Darwinulidae; genus Darwinula; species Darwinula stevensoni. The sequence goes on from CAJPEV010000433.1 coordinate 64,361, forward strand.
AAGGTCCAAAGAAGTGCGAACATCACGATAAGTGGGCCAATCTTGAAACTGAAGCTAGTGCAGTATGACCAATGTAAACTGGAGTTATAACGTTATATAGCATCAATTTTGAAAACAGGAAAACGGAGTGCCAATAAAGGTAACCTCGGTTATAACGACGGTTTTTACCTGGTCCCTTCGATGACGTTATAACCGAGTTCGACTGTATACGTATCATTTGTGCTTTGGTGTTACGAGTTCCAACTCGTGATACTCAGCTTTACCAACTCAATGAATGCGAGCTATTATCCCCCTCCCCTCCCTCTGCTTAAACAAAAGCGGGGTTGGATTTTTGCAGGTGCACGCATCGGTTTTAACACTAGGAACGCCAGGAAACGAGTATCTCATGATTTCTTCCTCCTCCGGGGCAAGAGAGAAAGAAAATGGTATAGCTCGAGGGCATATGGGTTCCACATTCGACGACTCCCCGTCCACTCCCCCCTCGTGTAATTTACCCATCACTTCGAATAGCGTTGCGTGAGAGTTGAAACCACCACGACCGCGATGGCATTCCGTATGGACAGTGCTTACTCTCAGCCGGACATGAGCACCGGAAATTTGAAATCGTACCATGAACTCGACATATTCACCAAATATCGCATTAAAAAAATTCAGGACTTGATTCCCGGATCCTTCCCCTTTGCCTTTTACGAACGATGTTGTGGGTGGCGTAAAAAAAAAAAACTTGGGCCAGCCACTCTCCCTTCCCGGCTCCCCCTTACTTAATCCCCCTCCCCTTCTCCCACTTACTCCACAGCAACAGTACCGAGTCTTTTATCCTGCGGACGCTATTGCTGTGAGCTCTGCTTCTTCCTTCCCATAAGTTTAGCACAACATAATAAGTAGTGAAGAACTTTTGATCCACGAAGCATGAATGGATTTGGAGAGCCGAGTCCTCTCTCGCACCAACAACGGAAGCTCAGGGAAACCGATCGATCTCACGGAATCCTGGTTACTTCCAGGGTCGTGTCGGCCGAGATGGCGACCATCCATCTCATCGCTTCGCTTCCTGCTGCTCTCAGCTCTCGACTCCTCAATCATTAGGGATACGTGTGAGGGCTCATTCCAGTATCTTGACTTATCAATTCCGGTATCCCTTAATTCCGATTTCTCATTTCTCGCTTTTCCACTTTCCTTTTTTTTTCGTTAAGACTACCGCATCGACAAATGAAGTTTGTAATGAGTAACGACCTTTTCCATCATAAAATTCCATTCGATCTTTAATGCCAGGTCAGACTAACGTTTAATTTACGCTTTTTAGGTTTTCGCGAAAACACTTTGACCCAGGGGAAAAGTAAAGCGTGCTCTTCTGGTTTGCGGCGAAAGAGGCGTAAAAATGACGAAATGAGGACGGGACTGCAATCTCTATTCACTGTTTCCATCATCTCCCGCTAGATGTCTCCTTTGGGCGAATGAGTCTTCCGTCCACCTTCTCACGCATGAAGAGACTCCCTGCTCACTCGAATCGAATTCCAAGGTCTGGAATTTCTCGGGAGGAGGGGGCCCAAGTGGAGGAAAGAACTGCTTGGTCGTTCATCTTTCCCTCAACTGGAAGTCGTTATCTACAAAATACAAAGAACCGGACGTTACACTCATCACAGATCGATAAGAAACTGGACGTTGCGATCCGCAGAGTTAAAAAAAAAAGGGAAACCGAAAAGTATGCAAAGATATTCGTCACCCGGATGCAACTCAGTACCGTAGTTATGGTAACAAATGTCAACAGAACCTGTTTGTGACATCCCAGGAAGCACAATAATGTTGTATGAATGTTGGAGCAACATAGACATCCAGCAAAAGAAATGTGGGACCTACGTTGGAAGGAGACGTCAGACCACTCTTGGCAGGTCTTTCTAAAATACGGTCTCAGTTTCTATGAACCCTCTAACCCCGTGCTAAAAATGCTTGAGTTATAATTCTCTATCAGGTTCAGGGTGTTCCATAAGTTACGTTCGCTGTTCAACAACTGTGGAGAACACACGGAGTGACCTGAGGCAGGGAAACTGGGTGTCGAACGATTTTGACCATCGGGAAGCTGATGCGCATAAATAAATCAGGTGCTATGGTGGGATGGTGCTACCACATGCTTTATAACCACAACCCACAGCCCACGTATTTATTGCATTGACTCAATCTGAACTCTGTTGTAGCATAGAATGGCCCAAGAAGCGGCAGCACGTTCCATACTGTTTCACAATAGCATTCCTTGAAGAATGAGGCAAACCCCCCGACGCGTATCGTCTTTAAATTCTGAGAATGTGTTCAGGGTGTAACGGAAGTTTGAAACGTGCAAAACATAGCGAAGTGGGTCTAGGCTTCCCTTCCTTTGGAATTAGAAATGCAGGACAATATAGAGCACCTTCCAGGAACAAACCGTAATACATGCGGGAGATCGATTTCAAGCTTTTAGTCCTACGAAATGGGAGCTCTTTCCTGTTGTGACTCATCGTTTTTATTTGATAAGATGGATCTATTGAATAACAGGAAGGAATATGACGACAGAGAAACACCTGCTGTCCTGATGCTCTTCGCTTCATGCATCTCATTCGATGGGATCCGAAGATGATGGTATGATAATGATAAAATTGGGTGGTCCGTTACAATTTCGTGAAAGAGAAGTAATTTCCATCTGTTCGGTATGTATCAGGAAGGTCAAGCTTTTTTTTTTGTTCCATTCGATTGGTGTGTCTCTTGTTATAAATTTAGAGTTCTGTTTTTCAACGTTTTCGAACGGCAGTGAAACGCGAATGAGGAGAGGGAATTTCCCTAATAATCATGACGGCAGCCTGAGTCGAGACAACCCAGCCACGCTGACTCCAGAAAGAGACTAGGAGTGAGGCTGAGTACCTCAATCGGCCAGAGGATGTGATGGTTGTCCAGACAGGCAGTGAGGAGACCAGGGAGAATATATGAGGGTGGAGGGAGGGGGAGGCAAATTGGACTATTGGGTCCCTCAGATGCTTATAATGTGCCGAGAGTCGTACATGATGAGGGTGGGTTCCTGCGAGGCTTGAGATACACTGGGAAAGTGGATATGGAGGTGCTATGTCCCCTGGGGGCCTCTGAAAGAACCGAATGGATGAAGAGGATTCACCCCTGAAAAGCATTTAATGCATTGAGAGATACATTTCTCGGGGCTGGATCCGTGCGAAGCCTATAAAAGTGATGGATGTTCTGGGAAAGGGATAGATGTTAAGAGCGAGGCCATGAAAAGTCAGTTAAACAAGTGTGAGCGACTGTTAGAAAATTACACAGTTTCGACAGAAAACTACAGTGCAACCTTCCAAGAGTATTTGTTATGTACTCGTTGCGTATTCATTGATTTTGGCAGTATTTCGCTGTAATTGCGACTTTTTCCGTCGTCATGAACGTTCTCTGGCTAATTTTGTGTCGATAAATTGTACGTGTATGGTGATAGAAATACAACATTGTCATGCAATAATTTGGCATGAAAGCAGCCATGAACTCACATGACGATAGCCAAAGACACTGGCTGCGTCGTGCAAGGATCCGCAGCTACAGGAGACAATACTGCTACAACACATAGCAACCCAACAATAATTCCTCAATCAAGTAACACTCAATGAGTACGTGACAAATACTCTTGGAAAATTGAATAGACCGCCCTGTAATTTTCTGTCCAAATGGTGTAATTTCATGGCCGTCACTCTTTATCAGTTGAGACAGAGAGAAATTGCGGAGCTTGGTCATTGACATCCCTGTGATGCACAGAGAAAAGGGTAGATGGCGGAGGTGTATCTTTTCAAGGTATGTGCCGTGAGAAATGTAGACGGCGGGAAGAGTTCCGCTATGCGCTATGAAAAGGTTGCATGAAGAAGCTGAGTCCCTGAGAGGTTTGACACGGTAGTACAGGTAGCAAGAAAATAGAATGTAGAATGGCGAGAAAATGGTTCAGGGTTGGGATGGATCTCTATGATGCCTGTCATGGCAGTGGAAGTGATGGAAAAGAGGTACACAGTAGAGATGATCCCTGAAAGACAAGTGGTGGGGAAGTGGCGGATGCGATGGGAAAATGGTGGATTGCGCGGAAGATTCTTCGGAGGCCTGTGATGCACTTGCAAGGTAATGGATGCGATGGGAATGATGGCACATGGTTGATCCGGATCCCCGTGGGGCATGAAACACTCGTGCATGACCTGGAAATGGGTTTTGAGACTTTTACGATCCCAGTAAAGAATTAATACGATGGGAACGAGACATACCGCGATGCTTGGTTCATTCGAAGTCTCTGAAACTAGCAAATATACTGAGAAGAGAGTATAGGGAATAGATCCCGGAATGGCCTTCGGAACTAATGTAAGCACTGGAATAGGGTTGGATGACTGGGATCATTTCGAGAGGACTGTGATGTGCTCTGAATGGTATGGAACCCTTTTCAGAGAACGTGGGAAGGTAGGGGCCACATAAAAGCCAGAGATGAAGTCGGGAGACACTCTTCATCCGATACCCTAGGCATTCCACTCCACCATAGGGCGGGGCCAGTAACAGTAGAAGGAGATCCTTTGAGAGGATAGGCAAAATGTTGATAGCCAATAAATGAATCCAATAAATACAGCACGTGCAAATGGATCTGTCATGGGATGGTGGAAATGAAGCAATGCTCTCCATCAGACTTTTCTCATTCCCTCTGCTGTCTCCAGTCCATCCTACTTCAAGTCTCTCCTCTCAGCCTTCTCTCTCCCTAGCCGGCTTCCCTGTCCCATGGAGCTTCAACCCACACCCTGTCTCCTGACCTGAGTTCCTGGCTGATGCTTCTTACTTCTTCCTATCCTTTTTTGTAGTCGATCTCGCTGCATTTTGATTAGCAGTTCTTCTTGGTGGTGAAAAATCATAATGCATATAACTTTCTACATAAGTCTCTAAACCGGACTGAACAAAAGTTCGACTTTTAGGTAAATATATTGAAGATTTCAACGACTCCCAATTGTTGATACAGGAAGTTTCGAATTAGGGGGGAGGTGATGAGAGGATATCCTATCTCCAAATAGAACATCCTCTTATTACTTTGTAAGCCTAAAGCCATGTAACATATCCATGTATTTCGAAATCCCAATATAACGGGTTTTGGACATGTAACTCTGAAATTATTTCGGAGGAATTGCAAGTCGCCATACCAGGCGACAAGGCAGAGGAGGAGGAAGAGGATGCCGCGCCTCCTTACGCCTCTTACATGCGCTGGGCCTTGTCGCCGGATGGCAGGCGCAATTCACCTCATCCCGGCTTGTGGGAAAAGAACCGTCGAAGGAAGACAATTTGTATTTTGCCAGGAAGAGTACGTTGAATTTGTCCAACAATCCCGATGAAAATCAATTTGACCAGGAATACCCTTAAGTCGATTTGGAAGCTGAGGACTTCCATGACGTTGGGCTCCTTCGAGCCCAACGTGAAATAATTATTACCGTCGCGTCTGACTATTAGAACAAGGAAAAACATTAGTTGAGATGATACTGAGGAAATAAAAATAATTTCCCCCTATTTTGGAGTTATTTGTGGAGGATTAACTCATCTCCTAAAATTTGGCCTTACGATGATTGTCGGTTCACTCGAAAGTTAAACAGTTGAATCCCATTCGGAAAAGAGAATCTTCCTCCCATACTATTTGCTAAGAGTTTATTGATCGTTTCAATTGCGAGTCTGGAAAATCAAAACTTAAGCATTTCAGTAGTGAATTATGAAAGCTTATTACTTAAAGAGAGTTGTTGTGGTCAACTTGCCCGTCTTTGAGACATGAAATCTTCGGTTAATCCAAAATACTGTAAATGTTTGAGAAAGGAATGATCTTCTCTCTCCCTCTAAGCTTGCAGGATTTTTAGGCACTTGAGGGAATCGATGCTTTAACGCTCGTCACGAAATGCGCCGACTTTCTTTATGCGATGTTAAGTCAAAAAAGGAAATTGTAATTTGACTAGTGTAAAGCCCGTGCACGTACGGGGTGAAATAAGTCGAATCAAAATAATTCACCCAATAAGTATCGCCTTCAGGTCATAAGTTCCCGATTTCGTATCAATAATATTGGGTACGTCCCGCCCCCCACCCCCTAAATTTTCTTAATGGCTTCCTCCTCGCCATTATAGTCTTCCTTGGAGAGGGTGGGGGAGAACATCTATCTGAGATGCGCTGTACGTCATTCGTCTACGACAATTCCTCGTCCTATGTTGAACTTTTCCATATTCTTATACACATTTCAGTTCGGCTCATACACTCGTCACAGTATTTTGTCAACATTATAGCGTGAAGCGTGAATTTTGCTTGGTTTCACGCCTTCTGAGTTCAGATATCTCATCAGAGTTTTGCTGCTCTTCGAGCGTGCATGTTGACAAGGGCACCTCCATCTTTGATAAACAATGTTGGAAATTATTATTAATCTGGAAACAATGTTGCCAGATTAATTAAACAATAATAATAACGACGTCACCGGGTGCGATATATATTTCTAGCCAAATGTTGTCCACTCTACCCCTCAGTAGACGTATCATAGTGCACGAAATGCTTACATTCAACTCACCCTAGTATATTGCGGTGCTTTTTTCAATGGGAAATGCAACCTGGAAAGCACTGTGCGAAGGGGCAAAATACTATATGTCTTGATTATTCAATAAGCATGGAAAGGAAAAATTATTGACCCCAAAGGCACCAACTGATTTTCCCCTTCTAAACGTATTTAAACGGAGCGAAGACCGAATGTTTCCATGAATATGGAAATTACTCGATTTCACGCGAGTTACTAAAATAAAATGGATTTTGCAACAGCATGGGTTTCTCGATGGTGTCAGTGATGTCAATGAAAAGGTGAGTGGGTAGGAGTGAAGACTTTACTGCAGGGATTTTTAACAATTCGCCTCTTTCGATATGGTTTGTAGCTGACGTCATGGAGGTGGAATAAATAATATGGAGGCCGCATACCCCACGCAATTTGAGGAATAGGCTTTTTTTAGAGCTTTTATTCCTCGACGCTAGAGATGTTTCAGGCTTTAGCAGGATCTCTCCAGAGTGCAGTCGTTTCACATGGGTACTCATGTGTCACAGGGAACTTCCGCGTGAGGAAGTGGTCACTCAAGAAGTGGCAAATCAAGAGCTTTTGCCCGTCATCACCGTTTCTGCAAGTCTGTCTTCATGATATCCCTTATCGATAATAAAAAAAATTGTTCGAAGAGTAGAAAATATAGCTTTCTTGAATTGTATAAACTTATAGGCTTAAAATCCTTTGGGATGGAGTTTCACGAGAAAATGTGGTGAATTGGACGGGTTGACAGAACGCAGTGCATTTTCTCCTAAAAGAACATACGAGGGTAGTCAGACAAGTTCAATGTATTGATTTGCAAAATGAGTGACACTTGATGACTCGCTATCAAATTTCAGCGAGCACTAGATATGTCTAATAGTGTACACTATGCGAAGTTTAATAGAAATTCAGCCATATTTACCTTCGCTGAAGGGTTTTTCATACATTCAGCCTCCGTCGTTCAAGAGTAATTCTCGATAAATGATGCTAGAATCAAGCTTCATGTTCTGTCCAAGAAAAAGCCGACAGAAATTCATCAAATGATGTCGGTTGCTTTGGGGCAGCACTGACCAGCCAATGCGACGATCCGAAAGTGGTCAAAGCTCTTTCTGGAGGGGCAGACAGGCACTGAATATGAGCCATAAAGTGCGTGACCACTTTCTGCTTCAACATCAGCACAAGTCCAACAAGTTTCCAGCCTCCAAGAAGACCACCCATGAGAATTGGACATCTCACCCGATAATGCTCATTGCATAGTCACAGAGTAGAAAATCTTTTTTAAGTTGAATAACTTGCCCACATTTGAGACTAATGTTGGGTATCGTATTAACGCCTATCTGGGACCTACAGTACATGGTCAGTCCGCTGCGATATTGGCCCAAGCGTTCCCACTCACAATTAACGTGGATCAAACATGGGTGCATTTGCCTGTGGTGATGCCTTTCTTCCATACGTGGGTTGTTCTGAAATTTCCGGTGAAAGTTGCCAGAAGCTGACTTTTTATTCCATTTTTTTCTGCAGGGTTTTAGAAGTTCCAGGGAATTTTCGCACAATTTTTTGTCCAGAAGGAGTGCCCGAAATATGCGAAAACTTGAGCCCTCTCCCCCTTTTGAGATGCGGTTATGTTATTGTGATTTTCATGCATTCGTTCCCGGAATTTCAAGCTCCAAGGGATGTGTCTGAGTGCCATGAAAGGCTTGTTAAAGCCTTTGACAATGGAGCCACATCTAAAAGGCTTGTGTATGACTGGTTTTCTCGATTCCTGTGAAGTCAGATTGATCTTGATAATGTCCCTGGTGAAGGGCATCCAAAAACAATTGTCATTGAAGCAAATGTGGAGAAAGTCAAACGGCTAATTGAAAAAGACACAAAATAACCTACCTTGCCTTAGAAGAGACAGTTGACATTAACCCTTTCCCTGCCACTCTGGTCGCTGAGATCCAGTCCTAGCCTGGCAGGCTGTTTCTGCCATCTTTGCGTGCAAACGCATAGGTTTACTTTTAATTTTATTGCAAGCAAATGCGTTAAGTTTTCAAGATGAAATTCACATATATTGGAAAGGAGATATAAAATAATTGCTTCATGCTTTTTCTCCCCTTTCTCAAAGAACAGAGAAAAAAAGTAATTACATTTATTTTGGGGAATATTTCCTTCTTTTTTTTACCTTTTTTGTTCTCTTTGAGCATAGGTGTCACATTTCAAACTGAAATCCACCAATATAAAGAAAATGCATACATTGCATACATATACAGTAGTTTACTTACACTTAAACCCTTTCATGGTTGAACTAAGAAAACGAATAACTAGAAATTTTTTACTGCTTTTCCTATTGAACCCTTTTCCTAGCTGAAGACGGAGCTTGCAGAAATTTTCAAATATTTACTCATACATTCAAAAGCAGAATTTTTTACTTACAAAAACCATTAACGGAAAATATTGAATAACAGGCCATTGTTCACACATGGGGAGCCCCTAAAACTTGGCCTTTGTCCCAATTTTATCCGTCCATTCTTGCAGCAAGCGGGCATATTTTTCCATTTTCCAAAAAAATAAACAAATTCTTACTTTTTCGTCCAAAATTCCATTTCACAAAAAATCAAATATATCGGGTCACAATTTTTCTTTTTGATCCAGCTTCCCTGAACTACAACCAATTTGAACGAATGATGCATCACCGAAGAGCCCTTTTCGAAAGCTATTAAGCGGTACCATATAAAACAGGTCTTGTTCATGGGTAACCGCAAGAGCAGTCTCAAAAGATATGATCCTTATAATGATCATACGCCATGAAAGGGTTAATGCAGCATTTTGTTGTTTTCTCTCTGTCACACTTGCAGCTTTCTTCACTTCAAGTTTTTCAAGTTTGCACAGAATGCTAGAATGTCAAATGGAAAAAAATAATTCTAAAGCACTAAACAAATCAAACACTAACTTCAGAACAATACTAGGTTGTAGCGAAAGTTTTTGTGCATACAAACAACGCAACAGTCCGCGAAGCACGATTTTTTTCGTCATACATTCTGAACGCTGTACTTTTTATAAATAAAAAATCCGGGAAAGGCTGGAATTGTGTCGTCCAGAAAACTGGACGTTGCCAGGGAAAGGGTTAAAGTGGCAGCATAAAAAAAAATTATAAGCGAACAGATGAAAGCTAGTAAATAATAGTTCATTGGGTACCCAGAAAACCTGCCTCACAGCGACAAACAGACGATAGTGAATTTCTGCAAAATGATGCTCCTAAAATTCTACCGAAGGCGCAAGAACATGTCTCCGATATCGTAACTGATGATGAAACAGGGCTCTATCACTACGATCCACCAGCTACAAAGGAATGTCGAATCGAAGCCTTTTATGGCTTCTCTCGACAAAATTTTGCAAGCCCTTCCCCCCCCCCCCCCCCCCCTTAAATGGGGGGGCCTTCGGTTTTCCCAAAAATTTCAAGCCTTTTATGGCTTCTCTCGACAAAATTTTGCAAGCCCCTCCCCCCCCCCCCCCCCCTCTTAAATGGGGGGGCCTTCGTGTTTTCGCAAAATTTCGGTCACTCGTGCTAGGCAAAAAGAAATATGCAAATTTTCACTGAAACTTCTAAATTCCTGTAGAAATAAGGTAATAAAAAGTCAACTTCTGGCATTATATAAAAAAATAATTTTCACCGGACTTTCAGAACAACCCACGTAGATCAAAATTAAGTTGTATCATTTCAAGTCGAACAGGTAGAGTTCTCGGGCGAATTCCAGGGAAAGGATACGAAACAGTATCTCGGAGCATCTCGAAATAAGAACAAAAATATTAGCCGTTCAGCAGGTCAGATATAGCTATGGCAGTGGTACTCAGTGATGACAGATGGGATCGCGAAATCGTGTTGCAGGGATGGAGCATAACCATCCTTTACATTCCTGCAACATTCATCCATCGATGACTCCTCTGTCTTTCGATGCACTATGTTGAAAAATTATTAGTTTCTGACTTTAAGTAAAAACTATAATTAATTCCTAGCAGCCAAATAGGAGATATAGTTGTCGATGGTGACTTGCGACTGCCGATTGCACCGTTATCCTCAGAAAGACGGGATTTTTTGCAAGCATATCGGACTACTGTGCTACGAATTAAACATTTAAAAAGCCTGCTTCGTGCAGATCGTCTCTCCATACTCCTACTGTTCAACATCATAAATGGCGTTTCACACGTGTCATGCTTCCTTTGCGTCAGTGCTGGAGCAGGTATGCAGACGCACGCGTGCACACGCATGTCCACACGCGTGTCCACTTACATCGAAGGTTTTCACTAAACGCAAGGCTTGCGTTTTCAATTGAGCTCATCCCAATTCCACTCGCATGCCTGCGTTTTGTGAAACCATTAGAATGTAAGTGGGCACGCGTGAGGACATGCGTGTGCACGCGTGCGTCTGCCTGCCTGCCCAAGCATTTATGCAAAGGACGTATGACACGCAAAGTGTGAAACGCCCTCAACATTTGCAACGCTTCATCGGACGTCAATACAGTAATAAACATGAGATGATGAATAATGAAGGAGGTCTTACGAAGATGAGACGTATCCCCGGAACGAGTGTTTGACTGGTCCTCTGACAAGTCGAATTAACAGGACGTGAAGTGGGTGAGGAGGCATGCCGACAGAGATAAGACACGTTAAGTCTTACATGCAAGTCGTGGTTCTGCTTCGTTTCCAGTCGGCCAGAATAGGTTTGAATTCCTATTCCTATTCCTATTCCCTATTCAACGATTCAAAAAAAAAACTGTTCGCAGAGGACTGCCTATTAACCCCTCAAGCCGGTATCCTGAGTACGTACTCTCGTAGCCTCGTGCGTTGACCTGTAGAAGTCTGTACGAAGTATGGCATTGAAGATAGCACATAATTCTATCAATTTTGAAAATTTCAGGCAAATAGGATCAAGAATATGAAAATGTGAATTGTTTTAAGTGTGCATGCGGCGCACAGTTAAATCTCAGGAGAAAAAAAAACTACCGCAACACCGGGTTGTTTGCAGAAAAACTACCGGCTTGAGGGCTTAAAGCGTTGGGGCTCTCACAGGGTGGAAGAAGTCAGCCACGAAGGTGTCATTGACCGAGTGCCATACAAGAGAAATGCAAAGACTGAGCAATGCTCTCAGCTGACCGAGGGTTATGTCCCGCGGCGTAGCGTCGGGGACCGGGGGAGGGGTCTGTGCCCCTCCCCCCACACTTTCCCATCCACAGTACTTATGGTCATGTCCTTCCCAATAAGCAACGGCTCTTCCCCAATGTTTCCGTAGCCAATTTTCAGTATGATATCGCTTCTGCACACAATTCCAAGAGATTCAGAGCTAAACTAGATGGACTTGTCATGAGTTACCTTCCATGGGTGGAACAAAGCCCAGATACGAATCCAATTTAGCATGTCTGTGATAATGTCGGTGGCAGACTGCTTTAAATAAACCTCGTCAGGAGCAATGAACAGCTCTTGAAACCATATGCAACATTTTGAATGATTTTCCAATTGATTATTTGCTATTATTTACTATATAGTACCCTAAGAATTTGAAGTCTCTTTAGTAGGTCAAGGGGGGAACAACCCACTAACAGGTTATATTGTGGTTAATGTTGCTGTTGCTCTGAAATTATTCCAATATTATAAAAATAACTTGTTCGCATCAATTTACAATCGAAGTTTAACCCATCACTGATACATTTATGGACGACGTAGTGGCCAGAATGTGGGCATTTTCAGCCACAAACTTTCTTTTGGCCAGTTGCCAAACAGCTAGGTATAGTCTATCCGGTCCAACTTTGCCACACTTTTAATCCTCAAAGGAGTCGTTAAATGCCATCCATCTTCCTCTCCCCTGAGGGGAGGGTGATTTCCCTTTGACCCCTCCGCCGGACACTGACGCGACGCTCCTGAGGGGAGGGGGGGCATCACATGTATATGGTTTTAGAAATCTTGATAAGATGCCTGACGAGTGTCAGGAACACCTAGGTCTGCCACTGATAGCTTCGAGCCCCTTTCCGACATTTTGACAGACTGATGACAGCACAAAATTAATGAGCTACCATAAAACAGGCAATGCCGGCGTGGCAAAGTTGGACTGGATAGACTATAATCCATTCACTTTAAGGAAGGAAGCGTTGCGATTGAAAAGAAGAATTCACAGTTCACTTCGCATTTCTGTTCAGCATAAAAACATGATTTATTGCAGCTTCGAAGGACTGATACCTTCATAGAATGATGCCAATGCATATATTTTTACAATAAACTGAATACAATACTATTTGCTAAGATTTTTCGCCATTTCCTTCCTCAAAACTGCATGAGCAACGACCACCAGTATCGTCTATATTTCTCAAAGTAAAAATCTGGCAAACGAGGCAATTGCTTTTCCGAAATCGTCTTTGGCCCAATATTCTCCATAGTGACCTTTAAGTGCAACCTTGGATTCGGGAACTGTCCCATGAGCCCTGGGCGTAGATTCGGGAATCTACACAACAGTAATAAAAAAGATGAGATGCGGACGAACATCCACCGGATAAAGGAGGACTTTCTTCTCTGAGGGGGTGAGGGCTCTTTCAAGCAGGGAGATGTGCCAGAAAGGCAGCCTTGCGGCTTGCCCACCGCTTCAAGCGACATGCACGATCTGTTGTTGATGATCATGGGTGACTTTCACGACGGGGAATCCGACAGATGCGTCTGAGGTGTGGCCTGGAGATATTCTCATAACCGATGCTTTGGACAGCCTCCAAGGAACGTATGGCTTCTTCCATAGGCGCCGAACCCAGGGGGGCAAAGGGGCACGTGCCCCCCCCCCCCCTCCCCCCCCCAACTATATTATTGAGGGAGCAACGCCCCACGAGAATGGCAAAATTTCAACAAAAGTATTGCACATGGAAAATTGAAAACAAAAATGCTGCTTCACGAAAGAAATGAAAAATGATTTTCCTTTCTGTTTTAAGCTCCAACTGGGGGAGATCCCTGTGTCACCCTGTAAGGGTATGGGGTGGAAGGGCCATGCTCAGCAACCACCCCCCCCTCCCGCTCGTTCATAATAATACTGAGCTACCCCAATGGATACTGGAATAATTGCGTCATTGTTATTTCCGGGGCATTAGGAACTTGCCCCCCCCCCCCCCCCAATATTTTTTAAAAGCCGGCGCCTATGAGAAGGGCCATGCTCAGCAACCCCCCCCCCCTCCCGCTCGTTCATAATAATACTGAGCTACCCCAATGGATACTGGAATAATTGCGTCATTGTTATTTCCGGGGCATTAGGAACTTGCCCCCCCCCCCCCCCAATATTTTTTAAAAGCCGGCGCCTATGATGGCTTCTCCGCAACTCTTGTTATTTCTTCGTTCCATTTCGAGATGAGGAAAATACAGAAGAGGGTAAAATCGATCGGAAATAGAGAGCTGAAAGATAGTAAAGGGATACATGTCTGGTGCTGAAAGCAGGAAATACTAGTTTCGTTTAAGAGCGAGCTGGGGCCAATTGCACTGCCTCAGTTAAGTCAGATTTTCGCGCAAAGTTTGACTGGGAGCCTGTTTACCATGCTTCCAAAGTCTGACTTTACTGAGCTAGTGCAACTGACCCCTGGTCTAAAAATGCTGGTAGGTACAAAAACTAAGTACTCAGTTCAAATAATAGGGCAAAAGAGGGGCAGTACTCTTCGTTCAAGGGACGAATCTGGTCCTACCACTGAAACTGTACATTTAATAGACTCTCCACAATACAATACTCTTCCTCAGTTTCAGGGATTAAAGTAGTTCTATTGAGATGCCGGTGTGGTCTCTGTTCATGGATGGTCTGTAGAAACACGTCATTGGTGGACTATTGGTATGTCATTGAGGAGCAAGGGAACAAGGGTGACTAATTTTCCCATTATCTTCTACACCTGCACCTGTAAAAATATATTGGCTTGCGTTTCTTCTCACCTAAATCCAGCATCTCAGCTACTATTGTTTTTTTACCGCGTGCCAAAAGTTTGTTCGAAATAAGTAAGAGGGGGAAAAAAATTAGAGCAAAGGAATTCATTTGTGCGTGAATGGCATAAGAAGCGGAAATTAAAATAACCACTGCAGATGAGATCTCTTTAAGTACTTCGTGAAGTGAAATACAAAAATATACATACCGTACAGTTCCACGTTTCACTTTTTTACATAAGCTGTCCCACGCACTTGCATTTGATAAATATCAATTGGGACATGGGGTAAACACCCCAGTTTTTGGCCACGCTGATACGACTCCCATAGGAAGTGGACACCCTGTGCGCACACCGGGAAACACTAGTAATAGGTCCTCGTACAGGAAGATGTTGATAAAATGCTTGAAAAAGGCCGAATTAGCTAATTATGCTGGATTTAAGCCTCATTGGCCAACAACTGGAGACTGGCCAGAAACCGGGGCATACCCGGTGTAGGGCATACCCATGGAGTAGGGCATACCCTACTCCATGTCTTCTTGAACAAACTTATTTTGCGTTCAGTCAAGAAATAAAAAAAAGAAACTGGTATAAATAACGAAAACTGCCATGCAACTTCAGGCGAAGCAGCTGAATCGTTAAAAGGAATTGAGTCGAAGTTGCTTGCAATCTGCAGGAGTTGCGCGATGTTCGTCTTTCATGGCGCAGGGTCTACCCACGCTCTCCCAAGGACCATCAACATCAGCCACTGCAACTCACAACTATGCTCGTGGTGGCCATGGAGCTCGTATGATCATTGGTTCTCACCAGTACGAAAATGTTTCCCGGTGCGACTCGTTGCATTGAAGGATAAAAACTTTGGTAAAGTTTGATTCTGAGGCAGCAACAGCATCAAAAATGTCATATTGGATTTAAGGACTGTGAATAGCATCTAGGGGCTTGGGCAGTAGAAATGTCATTTAGCTGTTGCAACATCATAAAAGTATGGGTGCGGCCTGCAAGCAATCTGCAGGGTAAGGAATGCTGCCCGCCAACCGAATTGAGTTTGACACCCCTGCTAACGTAATAAGTGAGGATCCGCGAAACTATGCCCAAGCCAAAAATATGGGCCAAAACGAAAATTAAAAATTAAAGGGGGGTGAGTTCCATTCAGCCAACTTTAAAAATACTGTCTTCAAAACTACTTGCACTAGTTTTAGAAGCTCACAAACTTTACGTGATGATTAAGTTCAATTCCCCTCTATTCCGAAAGGGGTTCCCAGGAAAAATAAATATATATAGAGAGAGAGAACCATTGACTTTCTACATATAACTCCTTTCTTTCTTGAAGGTCGGCCCGCGAATCAAAACAAAAATAGATAAACAATTTTTGAGGTAAAATTTTTTTCGACTCCTCGAAATCGACTGTAAGGCAGTACAGTTCTTGCGAATACGGATGCTGAGCCTCGTTCACGAGTACCAAGCAAATTTTCAATGAAAATGAGGAAAGGGAACGAAGAAAGAGACGGTTGGGCAGTAAGGTGAAATTCTCGGTTTAGTTGGAACGTTTCTCCTTGCTGTCCTCTTCGTCTTCCTTGCCCAGGGTGTGGTCTTTGAAACTCTCACACACGCTCGCCATCATCTCGTCTACCAACATCGAAAACATCATTACCATTACTTTCCTTCCTAGTCCCTTTTCATTCGATTCTTTGATTCGATTCGGAAAGAGTAGTTTAAGACTTTCGGCTTACCGTTCGGAGGGTCCAGAGTGGAGATGGTCACCACGTTCGGTCCCTTGATCATCACGAACCCGAGCACCTTTTTCTGGACTATCTCCGCTTTATTCTTCGTCTTGGGGCGGAGAAGATGATGATGTACGGCATCCTCCACGATCAGATTAAGGTGCCGATCGAAAGCGAGCAACTTCCCTTCGATCCACCTCTTGTCGCTCATGATGACCCGGACTCGGGATTGCAGGAAATCGTGGAACCGGTATCTTCCCGGCACCAAATCCAACGATGACGAGAATTCCATCCGATCTCCTTCGAATCCTCCACTTCCACTTCCTCCTTCGAATCCTCCACCTCCACTTCTCCCTCCGAATCCTGCACCTCCTCCCCAATATCCTCTTCCTCGACTCGGCCTATAACCTCGCTCCATTTTTTAGTTTGGGATCTGAAATATCACGGAAGAAATTCATGCCTCGGGATTATTGAGGCAGCAGAAGCGAATCCTAATTTAAGAGTAAGACAAAGAATGAAAAAACTGAGAATCGGGGGGAGGGGGGGGGGTGGCTGGGCGTGGTGATGAGGATGATTTTCAGAATGATTACTCCTATTTTCGGGAAACCTTCAATCCCGTTCGAGTTCAACTCCATAGTCTAGCTCCACCGTTCCTCGCCACCTGACTCTTCTGTTTCCATCTTCATTTCTATAATTAATGTGTCCATCTATAATTATCATGTGACAACTACATGGGTCTCGTATCTCTTACAGCTGCCATGGATAGGCCCATGTCCACCTCACATGGATAGGCCCATGTCCACCTCGACCGATTGAAGAAGAAACTTGACGGCAATCGAGTGGCGCAAAGGATTCACAGAAGGCAATACTTTTAAGAAAGGTACCCCAATGGTGAGGAGGTCGTCAACATCAGCTGAGGTGTAAAATCCTGACGGAAACTGCCTGAAAGCCGCCGTAATCTTACGACGGCGAGGTACTGTGAGAGCCCATGTATCATCACTTTCTGAGTTCTCTCAAGGACTTTTAGCAATTTGGCTTCTTTCAACTCTTTGTGGGTGGCTGACGCAATCTTGGTTCTCCCAGATAGCCTGCCTATTTTTTAAATTATCATTTGTGTCTATCGAATATCATCCGGCAGTCTGGAGCATTGCTTCAAAAGCAACAGCACACAACTTACACATTTCTTTGGCGCTTTTCCCTAATTTCACAAGAAAGTTCATGGGGCTCTGGATTACCTTTTATTTAAATCAGATTCCACGCTCATTTTCGCCTAGTAGATCAATAACAAAGTATATTACAAGGAAGACTTCGATTTAAATGATTAAATGAAAGGTAATTTAATTTAGTCAATGCACCCATTAGATCCAACAAAGAAGTGACACCTGCGCATCAAAGAATAAAGACCTATAATTAACCTAAGTTAATGACCTAGATCTGGAACTCTCTGACCACCCACCCCTCGTACCCTCGTATATTTAGCAAATATGAAAATGATTTCACCTGAACGGTACTGAATGGCAACCCCGAAATTAGAAGCGAAGGAAGGTGTGAGTTCATTTAAAATGAAGGAAATCAAGTTCTTGCTCCAATCTCCGGAAAACCATGACGATTTCATTCCTATCCAGGACAAAGAGCGGCGTTGGAGAGTCTAGCAACCGTACCAAAAGAAATTTATGCTTGAAGAATTAAGGAAATAAAGTTAAGGGGAAAGAAATACAATTAGGCCTATGCAAACAAGGATGGTGCATCCTCTCCCCCTAAAAAAAAAATTTGAGGAAGTCGACGAATTTGATATCAGAACCCACGTCCGATATGAAACTCGATGACTGTCCAGTTTAAAAGTGTAACCGAAACATTTTCTTCGGAAAAAGGTTGGAGGAGGGCGAGACGAACATCGAAGAAGCGAGTCCAGAAGCTAGTAATAGACGATTTATAAGATTGATATACTGTAGTAAGGTCGCGATCATTAGCCTACGTTCACGATACGCCCACTCGTCGTACGAAGACCATGATTTCCTTCAGAATCCGTAACCTGTCGTAGGTCTAGACCTAATCTAACGATGATCTAGATTGGAAGGCCAGACCCTGGCTACAGTGGTTGCCGATGAACTGCATTCCAGTCACCGCTTCCCGAGGTTTGGGTGAAGAAAATGAATACGAAAATCATGAAACCTCCTATCCATAGGCACATCGCAAGCTGAAGCGTCTAAGGGGGTGAGCATCGATGAAAGGTGAAGCCTGCTTCACTGAGCTGAATTTGACGCTGAATCGGGGACATAAAATACATTATAGAAGGAAGGGGACCACAAACATGAGAAATTTCTCGAAGGGGGGGCGACACAGCGTGCAGCCATGTTTTTTTATATTGCAAGGAGAGGCCTCGGCCGTCTCGATCATTCCATTTCTCTCTTCCGGTCTCCGGTTCTCCCCTACCTCTCAATTTTTGTCATTTTTTCTCTTTCCGTACAAAGTTCAGTTGTCCTGGCGATTCAGGGACTGAAATCTTCGTTGCTCGCAGAATAAAACCGGCCTCACGAATGGGAGCGAATGCTGTCAACCGTATCGATGTCGCGATCGACATGATATACTCGTCCATTCTGGTTCACTCCGGTTCTCTTCTCGTACCACTCGGGGCAAGCGATATGCTCTCCGTAGCCTATTACCATTTAAAAAAAAAAACATCTAAATCGATGAGGCTTACCGTATGGCGAGCACAGACGGCAACTGGAGCCGAGAGAAGAGAGCAAGGTTAGGCAGAATTAGGCTCTGCTGGTCATTCAAACTCGTCGTGCGCTCTCGCGGAGGAATCGTGTACTATTGAAAGGATAACAAAGGCGACGATGCTCATCGATGCTCGTGCATTTCCTATTTAATTTCCTATTCAAGTGCTCTCTTGCGGACGAACAAAAATAACTCAAAACATGCGTTTGTCGAATGCATAATCAGCGCTTGAAAGCGAACTAACGATGCCTCCACGAGGCAGATTCAGACCAGAAGCCGATAAGATTTGCTCTCCATAATTATCACCTCCATTATCGGCTGATGCTGATAATGTCCCTGGGGGGCTCGAATCGGTGCTTTCGCTAACCCAGCCGTCTGGTTTGGTCACTATCTCCAGGCTACTTCCAGTCGCTCCTGCTGGCCGACTCATCACGAATACGATCATTACGTCGTGGATGGTGTCAGGCTCTCGCATCACAATCTCGTCTAGGTTTGCTCACCAATCACTCGCCTGATTTTATTTTGAAGTAGAGGGTCTCTATCCGCACATAATGAGTACACGCTTTCTACCGAGGATGAGACTCTTTATCGTGAAATGACTTTGACAAGCAGATTCAACGCCCTGTAACTGCCTCTGGCAAGTCTCCTGTTGTCGTTGCTTCGGTCACCCCATCCATCTCCTCACGGTCGAGTGGTGAATCGAGTGCCAGAGGAGCTAAGATGGATGACGCCTGGGTTAATTGCTACCTTTGTCGCTTTCCCATACTTCAGATGTCTCCCTGTAGATGTCTCCCTATAGATGTCTCCTACGCGGCTCCGCACGATCCGCAACAGTCCCTTCCATATGTGAGGTTGTACAGATTCTGAATCTAATTTATATTATTTATTTGCTTATTTGTTTAATTTAATTTCGTTAATTTTTAAAAATTGCTTAATACTCGTAGTAACCCGTGAAACACTCACATATTCTGTCCCATAGCATTCAAAGGAGATACCCAGCAGATGGAATATTGTATGACCATATTTCCATATTTCGGATCAATAATTTTTGGCATGTCCCGACAACCCCACCTCCCCCCAAAAAGTTCCCATTTACTAATTTTCAGGGGATTCCATCCAATGGTATTCAACTGAGACACACCGTACGAATTTTAAACTCCCAGGTATCAGGTAGAGAATGTGGAATGCTTCCCGTTGTTAAAGACCCCAATTTCCCTTTAGACCCGACCCGCGGATCGGGCGTGTAGCTTCTTTGGCAATCAGATTTCCGGTCGGGTGTCCGCGAAGGTTTCATCTGACACCTCGAGATCTCAAGCCCAGAGGCGGGAGCGGATTGCGGGCCTGCCCGATCTGCCAGACACGATCCGTGGGTCGGATCGGTAAAGCTCGGTCGGTGATCGAGTTTCGGGTCGGGTTTCTAATCGGGCCGATCGGGTCGGGTGAGGAAAAGTCGAACCTGGAGGCCTCTGACGGACAGGCAAACATCGGACATATATTATTATATTATTTAATTGTCCTTTCTTTAATTGCTTCCAGCAATTTATGTCATATGCAATCGAGAATACATACATCAGTTAAACGACAAAAGAGCAGCAGCAGTGAAACTCATGAGACAAAATCAAGCGGAATGAAGAAAACAGGCGGCCGCCATTTAGTGGACAGTTGAACAACCCACATGCTGGAAGGGTTTTGGAATCAAGTTCTAATTTCAGCACTACTCGGTTAGGTCTTATATAACCAGGGCTTATTTTTAGACAGAGTACGCTGGAAAACGCAGTTATAAAGCTCTAAGTGAAAGAGGACCGTGCGCGTCGCAGAATGGAGCCGATTCGTCTTCGCTTCTGCGCGCGTAACGACGACCCCGAAAAGATCGATAAGGGTTTCCACGCTGCCCTTTCCCTTCGTATTGTGACGGGTGAAGAGATGGACGATGACGGCACTGGAAGGCTAATCGATGGGGGATCCGACGCGAAAGGTTGGCAGGGAGGGAAAAGGAGGCAGACGAATCATCTCTGACACCCCGTCGAGGATCGAGTCGAACCGATCGAAACGAGCCCAAGGTGAAGAAAAAAAAAGAAAAAAATCGTAGCCGGAGGCGACGTCTCGACGAAGGGGGGGCCGGAAGATTCGGATCTCGTTTCACTCGGGGAACATTCAGTCGAACTCCATTCCACCTCCACCCCCGTCCCGTTCGCGTGTGGATCCGGGGTTCGTGTCGTTTCGGCGTGCCAAGATGAGCGAGAAGCAGAGCCTTCTTCCCGACGGGAAGGAAGACGAAGAGGAGAGAGGGAGTTCTGGGTGTCTGTCGTTGAGCAGACGGCAGTGGTGCGTGCTGTTCGTCTTGTACCTGGCGTCCATGAGCACCAGCTTCGCCATCTGCCTCTTTCCGCCTTTCTTCCCGAAGATCGTGAGTTCCGGCGTCGTTTTCGTCCGTTTCCCTTCCAGATCTCCACTTTTTTTTTTTCAACCTCGTTCGTTTTCGGGTCAGGCGGAGACGAAGGGAGCATCGGCGTCCGTCTACGGGTTCATCATCGGGACGAACTGTCTCGTCAGTTTCTTGGTCACTCCGTTCGTCGGGGAGAACGTGAGTCCTGCGTCCGTTGGGGTATTTTCCTTTCGACCTTGCAAACGGTCCCAACTTTTTTTTTTCTTCTCTCAGTTGAGCAAAATCGGGATGAAGTTCTCCTTCGTCGCGGGAGTGTTCGTGAGCGGAGGCTGCTGCATCCTGTCGGGGTCTGTCCTTCGTAGTTCTTCGCGGTCTGTCCTTGGTAGTCCGGGACGGAATGAGTTTTTCTTCCTGGAATTTGCAGGTTTTTAGAATGGTTCCCGCCGGGGTTGGAGTTCGTGTTGATGGCCGTGGCGATCCGAACGGTTCAGGCGACGGCAAACGCCGGCGTCATCGTGTCTACCTTCGCCTACATCGCCATGGAGTTTCCCAACAGCGTCGCTGCCGTCTTCGTGAGTCGCGCGACCCGATTTTTTTTTTTCGTGCGTCGAGACGATCGAAATGAATCGTGACGTCACTCGGGTAGGTGCACGTCGAAACGGAGCCGACGCAAGATTTTAGAGCATGACTAGCACCGACAAAAATAGGCGATTTGAATTACCTTGGAGGACCGGATCGCGCAGCTCCCCGGCCGTCGGGCTCGAGGGGTTCGAAGCCCCGCTCGATCGGCTCCGAAATTGGTAGGACCGCTTGAATCCATGATGGCCTCGTTGCGCCTGCTCGTAGCACTCACGATTGCTGGAGCACACATGATCTTCGGACTCGCGACGCAAGCGCTCCCATGGCGGGAGCAGTAGCCCAAAAAGGTTCGTCGTACCAGATAGGAAACCGTGCGTTTAGATATTCCGAGGACCGTCGACCCGGTCGTTCCCGCGACGGAAACGATCGGAGAGAAACGCATTTTCGCTACCGACGGCAGATCGACACCGGGAGACGACGGCGATCGCACGCGATACGATGCAAAGAGCGAAACGCGCACAAACGAGCAAAGCACGGACGAGAAAGCGAAACGAGACGAGAAGGTTCGGACCGGGTTCCTCTCCGCGTTTGCAGAGTTTCAATCGGACGATGACGAACGTGGCCCAGATGGCGGGACCGATCGTCGGGGGGGCCCTCTACGAGGTCGGGGGTTTCAAGATGCCGTTCCTCGTCATGGGAATCCTCGAGATCCTCGTCTGCTTTCCGTCCTACTTCCTCCTTCCGGAATACGAAAGTAACCCACCCGTTCTCGATCCCGTTCGAAATCGAAAGAGTCGAACGGCGGGAACTCGTCCTTACCGCTCGTTGCAGCCGAGAGAAAGGACAAGAAGAAGGGTCTCGGCTTGATGCGACTCCTGAAGGTCCCGACGATCTGGATCTCCTTCCTGGGCCTCATCCTCTCGACCCTCGCCAACGGATTCATCACCATCACCCTGGAACCGCAAGTCCTGCGAAAGGTGAGTCGGTCGATGGCCACCTTCGAAATCGACGGGCGATCGAAATCGACGGGCGATCGAAATCGACGGGCGATCGAAATCGACGGGCGATCGAAATCGACGGGCGATCGAAATCGACGGGCGATCGAAATCGACGGGCGATCGAAACCGACGGGCGATCGAAACCGACGGGCTTCTCTCTCTCTTTTCCGAGCAGTTCTCCTTGACTCCGTTCTTCGTGGGACTGGTGTTCGGCCTGAAAGACGGGACCAACAGCATCACCTGCCCGGTCTGGGGCCATTTCTGCGATCGCTCCTCCGTTTCCTTCAAGACGCTCATGATCATCAGCGTCCTGATGGTCGGCCTCTCCCTGCTGTTCCTCGGCCCGTTCCCGTATCTGCCCATCCCCGAGTGAGTCGGCGTTTCTTTCCGCTTCTTTCTGGATCGGGTGGCATGCACGTGACGGAAGGACATTTAGGACCCTGGGAGTGGTGATCGGAGGCCTCGCTCTCTACGGAGTCGGGATCGCCGGGGTGCAGGTCGTCGGACTCATCGACTCCATGCACGAGGCCATGTGAGCGCGTCTCTCCCTCTTTCCTAACGATTCGATCGAGCAAACGGAATCCACGTTAGCCGCTCTCCGATGGATTCGGTGTAGATATGCGGGGTTCCCCGACACGGCCGACACCCACGGACTGGTGTCTGGGGTCTGGAGCTCCCTGGGTGGAGCGGGCCGCTTCATCTCTCGGTGGGGTTCCGGCATCCTCGTCGATAAGATCGGATACCGAGACTCCTCCGCCATCGTCACCGTTCCTCTTTTGGTTCTGGTCCGTGCCTCTCTTCTTGCTGCACGCGTCCGAGTGAATTTTTCACCGAAAGATCGTTTCTCCCCCGACAGGCATTCCTGACTTTCGGTTACACGCTGATCAAGAAGACGACGCCTCAGCGGCACATCCAGGTCTCTCATTTTCGCCTATTTCTCTCGCCTTTATCGCCCGTTTCTCACGTTGCAACGCGTTTGATGGGTTTGCTTTGACCACGACGGTCGTAGGTCCGAGTTTGTGCCGTCGGTGCCATTCAAACAAATTATTTCTTTCGTCCGTGAGTTGCAAAAACAAAATTGGATGATCTTGCAGCTTTGCATCCGGCACGCACAAAAGAAGGAAATACTGGCACGATTTTCGCCTTCTCACGCACGTTTCCTTCCATCTGCAGTTCTGTCTGCACGCTCGCGAGGATTCCTATGGAAATGCTCGGAATTATTACCACAGAAAATTGCAAAGCAGTTCATCCCCTACAACTGTGCAGGACTTCCCCGTGCGAGAATCCACTACTTGTAACAGGAAAGGACGAATTCCCAAAGTTCTCGGCGATACCAATGTCATTTCAGCCCGCACTTCATTGCAGATTGAAAAGGACCTATTGAATGCAGATTGAAGATGGCGGCCTGTCAATCGAGGCCTCGCCGCTGGAAACTGCCAAATCATTTGACATCGTGTTCGATTTGAAATTTACAAGGATGGAGCATAAATGTGACATTTCCGAGCTGACACGTTGTCACCAGCGACCGAGGGATTTCGTCATTTCTGGCTCCAGCGATCTGGTAATAAATGAGGAAAATGCAGTTGCAGGGGAAAGAATACGTCTGAAGTAGGTAGAGTAAAAAACCGTTATAATGAAGAGGCAGGAGACCGTTAAATTACTTCACAAGGGGGAGAGTGAGTCCTAAACGTTTTAAACACGGTCATTCATTTGGGGATACAAAGCGCGAAGTTCTATGAGAATTTTCGAGTTCGTTATCACGGGGTTTCTCCCTTTCTGGTTTCCAATTTTATGTGGTAACGATTCCCAGAACTTGAATAGAAATCCTTGTTTATATCCATATGCCTTCATGTAACAAAATACTAACGTATATTTATGGGTGCCTATTCGATTAAACGAATCAACCGACTAATCAATTAACTCTAATTTAAAAAAATTGATTATTCATCAATATTAATGGGACTTTAATCTTCACCGATGCCTGAATGCTTATTTCCCTCTTCCAAGTTTCACTTCACGAAGAGATCGCTTTCGAAAATTTTTTTTTCAATTATGGCAATCTGCTTGCACATTCAGCAAAATATGCATGTATGCACTCTTGAATTTGGAAAAAAAAGAAAGAGAAGGAAGACCTTGCTCTCCGAATAATGGAAAAAGAAGCAAAAACCTCTTGGAGAAATTGAAACGCAGCCGTCATCCTCAATTTGCCACAGTCAGGGGAGAGTTAAAGGCCGATTAAAATCCGATTAATCGATTAAATGGCCTGCGATTAATCGATGCGTGTTGTAAAATGTATTAGAAGCATGATAACATATTGAGAATATAAAAGAATGTGCCCTTGCAGGAGACTGAAGTAGAGAGTACCCCGATCCAGACGAGAAACGCAGGCGAGATGGGGTACGCGACGAGTCTCAAGTTACCCCGAAGGAGATTCACGCTGTGCACGGAGGAGGATTTTTCCAAGACGTCCTCCTTTAATGCGATCTACTGAGCGGGGCCGAGCGGTGTTGGCTTGCGGGTTTTTTTTACTCGCTGTTCCGAGTGGAGTCGATCGGAGAAAAAAAAAAAACCTTCCTGCATTCATTTGTATTTTATCTTGTCAGAGTTTGTGATAAATATAACTTTATGTCTCGGTCTCGATTGCATGGAGTTCGCTTCACCGGCAGCTCTCCTGATGCGGATGCGCATTCGTCCAGCTTTTTGGAAAGCTGCCGAAGAGGGCAGAAAATATGCCCACGATTTTCCTTTTCTTTGCGATGGCACCGGGGGTAAGATTTTCTCAAGGTCAAAAGACAGGAAAGAAAGGAGGGAGGTGGGTTTCACTGCGGAAAGTTTCCAGTGACCCGTGAAGGTGGATATTCATCCTTTGTCCCCCCCGAGGCGTATGCATGCCTTGTCGGTCGCGAAGCCCTGATAAACCGGCCGTTTGTGCTCGAGCGATCTCGTCCATCGCAAGCGGCGATCCTGTCGATCAAAACGACCGATCTTGTCTCGGTCGAGGGATCTGCGCATCGGCAGAAAGAGAGCCGTTATGATTTCGTCGATGGGTCGATGCAGAGTATGAACGGCGGGAGTTTACAGTTGCAAGCAGACGCATCGGACGGAGGGGCGTCGAAAGACAAAAGTGTCCTCACGTGACGCTCGGTTCCACACAACCACGCTCCGTGCCCTCCCTCCGTCGTGGCTTCCTTTTTACAGGCTATCGACTGAAGGAAGTCGACCCGGCTGCTCCCTCGTTCTCCGATTCCCCACATTCGGTGGCAGAACCCGGAAGAATCCGGGTTCTTGCATGTTCCCCCCCCTTCTGCGAAGCCGATTAGTGGAGGCACGGAAGCGAGGCGGATGGATCCAGCATCTTCCCTTCCCACGTCCCGAGGGTTCGACGCTGCGGTTTTCAAAATCTACCGTCCCGGTAATGTCCTCTCCGATTCCCTCTGGCAGAAGGGAAATGGCATCTTCGGGTTTCGCACGGCTTCTCGAGTATTTTCGTCTTCGCTCTCGCACTTCTACTGCACCCTCTGCTTTCCATCCTGCTTAGCCGTACCGTTCGAACGGATCCGGTTCCACGATAACAATGACATTGCACTAGTTCCGCCGATGGATGCGACCCGGAACCGACTCGAGGGGAAAATCGCCCCGAGGATGCCTTTAAAAAGATGTAAAATCGGTCGGAAGGAAGTGCGAGTCGGTCATGCATCGGTGACCAGAGGTGAAACGCATACGTATCCCCGGGGGCCATAGAAACGGAGAAGTATGAAATTGAAGGCACGAATTTTTTCTGGAAGCGCCAAGAGCTAGGCACGTGTGCCTCGGAGTGGAACGGCCGTCAAACTCTGAGGGGAATTCCCGGAACCCCGTTACCTCGGCAGTTCACGTCCTCGTCCACAATTAAATTAACTCTATATGCTCGATCGGATGCGGCCGTTCTTGATTGATTGTCCTCGTGCTTTATGGACTAGAAAGTCGTGGAGATCAGCCGTGCATCGCTTTGAAACGGCATCGTGCGCAACGGCGCGATCACTTCTATCCCATCGTTTCTATCCCTCTTAATTGATGAAATCCCGACGGAGTCGAACGGACAGATCTCTGCCTCGACCGGTAGCATCTCCCAAAAGCCGCTCTGAAAATGAAAAAAAAGCAGACAGAAGGTGGAGGCGACTCGGATGGAGACGCATTACC
Source organism: Darwinula stevensoni (assembly GCA_905338385.1). Classification (NCBI taxonomy): domain Eukaryota; kingdom Metazoa; phylum Arthropoda; class Ostracoda; order Podocopida; family Darwinulidae; genus Darwinula; species Darwinula stevensoni. Next base: position 91,414 of record CAJPEV010000433.1, read on the forward strand.
ACCTCCTCCTCCTCATTGATAGAGACAACTGCCACGCTGGACGAGCAATGGAAAAAAAACCGTGGGAAGAGAATCCGGAAGGAAGGAAGCTGCAAGCGTTTCGCATGAAAGGATTCGGATGGGCTTCGGCCTCAGATGAGCCTCGGGTGGGCCTCTTAAGGGCCTCGGAAGGGCCTCCGCTTCCCACATGTTCCTCGTCTTCCCGCATCTGGCATCGGAATCCTCCGGGACGCGTTCGTATCGTTCACCTGTGGATCGTGCGTCGGCTGACCCATTAGCTCGTCGGTCGCACGGACTTCAGTTTTTAAACATCTCCGTTATTTCCAGGGGATCGAGGCATGCAGTCGCCGACTGGAAAATGAAGGACTGAAAAGGAACGGCAAAATGTTCATTTTTCATGCACCAGAGGAAAAGTGTGAATATCCTAGCGGTCCGACTGCTCAAAGATGAGGAAAATTAGTACTTCTTTAAAATACAGATGCATGGACTCTTCACTCACGTTAAAGCCAGAAACGGCTCTCTTTGACGAAAGGGAAAGGGTCCGTATGTATGAGACCGACGGACCTTTTTTTTTCGCCTGACAGTTTCCCTTTCGGCTCTTGAAATATTCTCCAGACGTCTCGACGTTCCATCGTCTTGAGTGATTGCTCTGCCGTCGTGATCTGCCAGGCTCGGCCGTCATGCTCTGTCACTTCCCACGGAAGGCTTTCACGATCCTATCGAGGGCGGAGGCTGTCGATGATCGATCATCGAGTCCTGCCAGAATTATCTTGCTCCTACAAATTCACGCATGCTCTTTCATAAAATTCACCCATCGATTTGTGGAGTCTGGAAAAACTCGACTTCGATGTTTTTCCCAGTCTTTTCTTCGGTGGCCTTGCCCAAACGAGGCAGAAACCCAGGAGCAAGTTGGAGTTCCGTCTCACCCTACTTGTGAAACGGCACGAGTAAACCGAATCCAAACGAAATTTCATGGAAGTACAGATGTAAAGTAAATGTGCATGGAAGTAAAGGAACTGAGAAGAAAAGCTTAATTCTCTCTCTCTCTCAAAGCCAAAAGCCATGAACCCCTTCGGCAACAGATGCGTCTGGTGTCTCGTCACAGGTGTTGGACACCGAAGGTCTGAAAGCCGAAACGAGACACCTCACGCCTCCCGACACGCGATTGCGTAAAATTTCACAGGCGCGAGAACGTTCCGGAATTTAGCGTGCTCTTCGGGCAGTCGCGAGATACGGGCAGTCCCCTGGTACCACGTCCCCTGGTACCACGTCCCAAGGGAGGAAAAAGAAGACGAGAGGACCGGGGATGATGACCTTCCAGCATCTCGTTTCATTTCTCGCTCATCCAAGCGAGACGCCTCGACCTCAGCCCGTTCTCGACAGCTTCCTTCTCACTTCCGGACTCTTCCTCCTCGGTCCCATCCGGACTTATCTTCCTCGGTTCCATCCAATCGGACGGGAAAAGTCGCCGGACGCGTCCAAGACGTGCATGGAACCGGAAGGGGGGCCTCGACGGAAAAACAGGCGATAACGAGAAACAATGTGAAGGTCGAGTCCATCTCTCGAGTAGAAAGGGGGAGGAAGCACGGTTCCGCGATCGTCAGGCTCTCTTGATTCTCGCACCTGTCTATCAACGCTCCTGAAAAAACAAGACTCCGTCGGAAACGATTACATCTGGAATTGTATCACGGAGGCGGGAGTAGGAGGAGCACATGCAACGTAATAGTTTCGTCCGCTGTCGTGTGACGAGGTAGGTAGGACACTTACATCAGTGGCAGTAATCAATTGTATTTCATCTACCTCGGTCGTGTAACTCTTTTCCATGCCCTCTGCCCCCCTTGGAGTGGATCCAACTTCCCCTTCTCACTTTCGTTTTGAACTTGACCTACGAAATCGTCGTGTCGTTAGCGCGTCCGGCAGAAGGAGGTCAAGGTGACGAGACCGGCAATCCAAACGATGGCGATCCAAACGAGGGCGATAACGATTAAAAGTCATCTCGAAATAAGGAAACGAAAGTTTGGAAGCTCGTCGAGAGATTTCAAGGACGAAGAACCACGAAAACCATGACCGTGATGAAGGTCAAGCCATCGTTTAGAACCTTTAACGATCCTCGTTGATTCTTCCCACAACCCACCATCGAAGAAATCGATTGCAGGAATCAATTACGTACGGAATTGGATGGCCTAATAGCCCAACCGAAAGGAGAGGTGGCCGAAGGAGGGAGGGTGGCGATGGTGCTTCTCGGATGACTGACGATCAGCCGAGCGGAAAAGGAAGGGAAGAGCAGAGGAAGACCCCCTTCCTCCCTCCAGGCTCCGCAGTCTTTTGATGACGCTCTCGAGAGACACGTGTTGCCTCTCCGCGCTCGCGAGCGTGCGTGCCGTGTCCGTCGCCGTGTTACCACCCGTCCTCGTTAAAGACATTCACCGCGGTCAACATTTGCCTCAAGTTTCGTAGAAAAAGGAGGAGGTGAGCACTTTTATTTGCATTCGTCACGCGGAAGAGTTCCGTGCACTCCGGACGTGCTCGAGATACTTTCCATCATTCATTTGAGACATTACACAATGTCTGACTTCTCAATTTAGGAAGAGGGCAACTAACTCGAATTCCTCTTCTGACTGTCTATTGAATGGACTAGAAGAAAGACTTCATTGTTTTCTATGGTAGAATTATTTAAATTTAAGCAGGTTTGCAATAAAAATAAGCGGACCAAGAACCGGAAAGGTGTCAATGCATGCTTCATGTTATTCGTCATCGTTGACGTTGAGTTGAGACCGGGCATAGCCTATGCCACCGCCTGTGTCTGAGTCCACAGTGAGTACCACATGCTCAAGATCCATGACGCTGAGAATTAGACGCTCCAGAAGACACCTTCACGCAAAGGGACTGAAGGATAGAATCAGCTTTAAGAAAATTTTTTTTTAATGGATTCATCAGACAAGAACGTGCAAAGAGTGAGACACGTAAGCTGATCAGGAATTGAAATTTTCCATGTCACCTTCGAATTAATGGGATGCATTCGACGATGACACGATTCGTCATCCGTCATCAAGATTTTTAAATTATTATTCCGGATGCTTTCTTCCCATTGCTGGAGATTATGTGACCTCGAATCGTAAATACGCTCGGTAACCCTTAGAGACCTGATGCTCACGTTTATGGACTAATTTATATGAAATTTAAGTACTTGCCTCTACCATTCCCTCAACTTTGCTGTAACACGTATGCTAACACGTATTATCCCAGGCTTACATGTGAACTTCTCGTCAACGACAACGTACGAGCACGGGTGCGGGACTCAAAGTGTTAAGATAATCCAGAGACACGTCTGGAGAGCGTAGCGGTGGTTCTCGAGGACCGAGAAGTGAGACGTTGTAGTGTTCAAAGACGCCCTGAAGAAAGGCAATGGTAGCTCTAGCTGCATGAGGAAAGGTTCTCTTTGGAACCAGAGACTTGGATACTACAGCGATCCTTGTCTGCCTTGTACTTTCTGAAGATAAAACTTCTGTAGCATGTGACAGTACTTAGCAGACCGTACAATAATAATAGTGATGGCCGTCCTCCTCGGTTCTAGCAAAAGTATTACCGCTATTCTAATTTTTTCTACCATATACTCTTCCCGTACGATGATCCTCCCAAAGTATTTGAAGAATCTTTGTTTTCTGGTCTACTCTCTATAACAGGGGTGCACAAAGTGGATATTCCCTAAGGCAATTTGTTTACCGCATATGGCCCGCGGGCCGCACTTGGTACACCCCTGCTCTATATTCTTATAACTTTCTCTCATCATTTGGGGTTTTCGAGTTTCATCATGTCTAGGAGGCTTACAGCAAAAGGCCTATATTAATTATCAAACTTTCTCTGGAGTTATGAAAAAAAATTTGCACGCTGAAATTCATTCTAGTTGACTGTCCCCTGAAAAGTATTTGTTCTGAATCAATGAAATCTCTTATGAACGGAAAAATACAAGCCTCTTAATTTTATTTCATTTTTCATCCAATGCTGGAATCCATAAGCATGAGTGCATGAATGCCAGAAATCCACCTCATTCTCCCTGGACGTCAATCGTTCCCAGTGACGCTATTCATCTGCATATTTCCATCACTGATAAGATCCTGACCTAAATATGGTATATTCGTGGATAGCTCCCACGTAGAAAGTATGAATAGAGGAAGGACCTGGCAATACGGTTCTTGCCATCTTTTGAAATAGGTGTTTTTGTGAAGCAAGCAATCCGCTACCCAGGGAGTGGCTCATCAAGATAAAACAGGAAGATGAGATCTTTCCCTTTTTATGCTGGGCAGATTCAGTCGACTGAGGTTTACGTTGCAGTTGGTCCGCAAGTTCCATAGACACTCGGCAATTCAGATTTCAAATTCTGAAAAAGGAGTCATTCCATGATTTACGAGCTTCATTTTTTGTTCGTGCATCATAAACCCGATGCACTAACTGAATCAATGTTGGCCAAAGTCGACGTTGATCTTTCGTCTCACATCGACATCTGCGGTCGATTTGGAATTGGGTCTTTTTTTTCCAATCACGAACTGCTCGAAAGCACCCTAATGATGGAAACAGACTGTAAAGGGGTTCACGTTCGGTGGCTCCATTCACCCGTGAAACAATTCTCCAACGCGAATCCCGATATGAGAGGCGTTGATACACTGTGAGAATTCGTCCGTTTCCTCCTCCCCCTTGGATTTCCTCTTGGAATTTCGTTCACGGTCGCATTGGCAGAATCCGTGAGACCGGGTCACCCGTTCAAGGTTTCCTTCTCAGATCCACCCTTTCAATCACTGGCAAGTGGAGCGTTTAACCGCGCGGTTCCTCACCTGGGGATTGCCACATACCCCCACTTCCGATATGCACTTCACGGTGGGAGACCACGCATTTCACACTTTCAAATTATTTCGTTTTGAGGCACTTTACAAATTGGCTGTGGGATTCTGCAGCCGGCGCTATGAACGAGGATGAACAAGAATGTTGTTTTTTTTTTTGGTTTTCTGAAAGAGGTAGAGTCAGTTTTCCATGACGGTTCTTCACGGGTGACCACGGCTTATATTCGAATTCCCACCGTCATCTGTGCAGGTCTCACCATTTATCAGACTTACCGCAGCCTTTTATCCTATGGCCTTATCCTTCCATCTATGTTCATGTTGTATTTTCCATTGGAGACTTCGACGCCGGTATCTCGTGCAGCACTCTATTTATTCGGTGAGCATTTGACAGATCGCATCATGGTTGAGTGCAATCGAGCTGAACTCATCGGAAGTTATACGAATTGCCAGGTGACGCTCACCCCCGGGCTGTTTCATCATGATGCTTGAGTAAATTGTCTCAGACTATCATTACATGCGAGTCCTACCACCTGACATTGTTTTCCAAGTATATAACAGTAATCATACTCCATGCTTCCGGGCAGTGAAGTCCTTGACCGGATGAGACGAATGAATTTTTTTCGCTACTGGAATTAACCGAGACGTCCCCTAGTTTGCATCTCCCCTTCCCCCTCCCCCCCCCCCTGCGTATCCTGTCATTTTGAGTGCCATTCCTGTGAGAAATCATTGGAGTAGAAACGTGATTTCCACTTCGGACTCGGGAGAAAGCGACCGTTCTTCTTCTCAATGTGAGGCCTTCTCATAAAGGCAGTAAAGCTGGATTATTGCGACCGATGCAGGGACGGGTTCAGCCGACCAAAACAATCACCATCTTGACACGAACAGATGGTGAAATTCGCTGCAGAATCACGGAGCAGCTGTTACTCTGCTTGGCTAGCCGCATCCTGCACGGCGACCTCACACGTATCTCCCACAATCCACAATTTCCATCAATCGTGAGACTGCCCCGATCCCACGTTCCTCCCATTAGCCCGATTCGGTGACATTGTTCGCCTCCGGACAGATAAGAGAAAGAAAGGGATAGGAAAGGGGAGACAATAGAGAGATGGCTTGACCGTCTTCATTGTCTCTCGACCTTCCCCCATTAACGGGTCATGATTGGGTCCGAAAATATAGCCCTCTTCTACTCACTTTCATGATGCACTTTCTCCAGCAAACGTGCGATCAAGTGTCATCTCGGCTTTCTCAATTAGCTCGTGTCGACAGTTTACTTTCCTTCGACGGTAGCTAGTTCCTCCTGTACTTCCCGTGGAAGTTGACGTGTTCCACTCGAATTTTCTTCCTGCGAACAAAAGGGAGTGGTTTCTCCGAATTCGTGATGAGGGAGCCATTGACGCTTACTCTAGTGTGAAGGTCTGTCACAATACCGATGCCGTAGCACCTGCTGTAGCAAACTGCGCACTTTTCTCACGATTTCTCTTGCGATTTTGAAGTTTTTTGTTTCAAGCCTTTCCCTTTCAGAGGCAGAGACAATCTGAAAGTGTTCAGGTAAATCTGCCTCTTAAAATGTCTATGTAGATTACGCATATTTTAGAACGCAGGAGATCCAAAACCAGTTATCGCGCTCCATGATAAATATGCAACACATCTCTAAACATTTCACCAACCTGTGAGGAATAAATTTAGACTAAAAACCATCCCCTTCATCCACACTAAAATGTATGAAAATAGGAAGATATGGATCTACTTACTAGGCCGATACGTAATTGCTTCCGAGGAGAAATGCCTTTTGTTTTTCTTTCGCTTTTTGGTGCTTTTATTTAAAAAAAAATGGAATGCTTGTATTGGAACTAAGACTACGGCTTCGTATGTTTTAAGTCGTAAGTAGTTCCATTCTGAAGTGCACTTGCAACTTTATTTTAAAGGTCTCTTATATTCTTAAGCGGCCACCACGTCGGCTGGTAATTTATTCCACTTTCAAGTTTTCCTATTAAGGAAGAATGTCGATCTTAATTTCTTACTTGTCCTATGTTTTTGTAATTTTATACAACGCCCCCTTTCTTCGAAAATAGACCTTTGAAGAACGAAACATTTTTCCCTGCCTATTCTCCCAGATCATTGAAATTAAAAAAATTGTAATGTCCGGTTGCTGGTAAAGTTTGTCGTAAGGTTCTGGTAATTAAAGTATTGCCTTAACGCGCATGCATCCCGAGAATCAGCACCCCTTGCATTTCCTTGCAGGAGGATGGTGAAGTATGAGGAGCCGGACTATAGTTTCCGGCTGGACCTGAACAGCACGACGGATTCCTTGTCCTCGGGGTCTTCAACCACTACAACCAACACGGTGATCACCCACAAGAGCAAGGAACGGATCGATCAGATCTTCGCCGAGAAGCGGCGTACCCTTCGCGGCGGACCCGGACCAGACGCCGGGATCCGACCTACCGCGTTCGAGAACCGGGAAGAGCAGGAGCGTTTCAAGCGGCATCTGCAGATCCAAATTCAGCGGATCGTGAACGAGCGACGTAACCACTTGGAGAAGGAGCTGCATCGGGGCCCCGCCAAGACCAACTACGAGGAACAGATCGATCAGCTATTCTCCGGTGCTCTTGGTGATGATTTCAACAACATCACCACCGACTCCAGCATTTCCAGCCAGGAACAGCACATTCCCGAGACCATCGTCACAATCAATGGAAATTCTGACAAGATCAGCAATGCATCCACCGGTTCTTCCAAGGGCAGCTCGGTCGAGACCACTTTCTATCACGCCAGATATAAGGTCGACTACCTGGGATCTTTACCTCTGTTCCAGAAGGCGACTCATTTAGAAGTCCTTCAGCTGCCCTTGAAGGACCTGTATTTCCAGCACCTGAATCTCATTCGCAGAGGTCAGAGTGCGTTGAAGGGCACTCTTGAAATAACTGGAACGGGGCTGAAGGTGCAATACTGTCGAGGAGAGGACAAAACTGCGATCCAAGAAATTTTCAATCCCTTTCCGACTATCGCTGTCTGGGCTGCAGTGAAATTCGTCGCCCGGAACGTGAGCGGCTCGACGAAATTCGCGTTCCTTCCTCTCATATGCGATCCGGAGTCCTCGGATAAGTTCAAGCTGTTTCACACGCTGAGAAACGGAGAACCGCAGGACGTGACCCGAATGACTCACCCACCTCTGTTTGCCTGCGTCATGAGGAAAGTCGGGCTGGCGAGGACCCTGGAGTGCCATGGATTCGTGTGCCACAGTAGCGAAGACGCCATCGTGATTGCAGCCAACTTATACCAGGCCTTACTGGAGAACATGAAGCAAGACGGCAGCGAACGAGGAAGTCTCCACTCCCAGCAGATCCTCCGGGTGGATCCGGACGAGCTGGACCTGCGCAGCAAGGCCTTCTCTGACACCGAATTCGTGCCGGTCAGGCCTCCAAGGCGCAAGAAGGGTCACCCAGGGGGCGGAAGCAGACGGCAGATGAACGGGATGGTGAAACGCAGCCTGAGCGCCGAGGCGATCGGCCCCACTGAACGGGAAATGCTGAGCCGGCAGAGCAGCCGAAGAAGCACCCGGTCTCGGATCGACAGGGTCCGTCGAGTCAATTCCGACAGGCACCCGACCGGATTCCTTTCCGACGTCGGGGACATCTACACCAAGGTAGCCCTGCCCCGGAGCAAGAGCTTCATGAACGTGAATCACAAGTACGATTTGAAGGAGCTGTTCCACGAGATGAAGACGAGGCAGATCAACAGCATCGACGACCTTCTCATGGAGATCGTGAACCCCCAGGGCATGTCCTTCACGGACATGAAGCCTGTCTACAAGGATCTGTTGATGAAACTCGCCTTCTCCTTGTCCCGCGACGAGATCTATCAACGCAGCAAGAACATCATGCGGAGGCACACGAGGCGAAAGTTCGGGGCCGGCCTGATGGCATTCAGAAACCCGGCTGCGGAATCGGACACGGACAGCACCATCTCCAGCGTCATTCGGGCGACCAAGAAATCCCTTTCAAAATTCACGAGCATGAGACACAACAATTCCAAGGCGCTGCCGCCAGTTGAGAAATCGAAACCGAAGCGTCTCTCGTCGGACAAGGAATTCAACGGTCACGTCCGGAATGGTCATTCCCGGACTCCCCCTCGGAAGAAGACACCCGCACCCCAGCCGCCAAAATTTGCCAGGACCCCGATGCCATCGAGGGCCGTCCGGTCGGCCATCGAATGCGACTCGAGCAGTGACTGTGGCTGCGACAGCGAATCCTGTAACTCGGACACCAAGTGCTATTGTTCCCTGAAGCAGAAAGCCCGCAGCCACCCGTCTCTGGTCCCAAAGGCGAAAAAGGCTCCGGAGGACTGCGAAAGTGAAAGCTGCGCGGAAAGTGAGAAATGCTACTGCTCCCTCCGCCGAACGGGTGCCGGGGGCGAGAAGGTGTACGAAGTGAACCTGGACAGTGGGACCGAGACGGACACCACAACGAAGGGGTCCTTGGTCGACGGCAAGCGAAAATACGGTTCCGTGGGAAATCTGGACTTCTCGGTCATGGACTCCCCGAAAACGGCCTGGAGGAAGAACAACTCCAACTTCACGCCGCGAAACGCAGACGTGACTCGCCGGAAGTCTTCCAGCTCCAACTTGGGAAGCGCTTGCGATTCCTGCTCCCAAAACCGCAGTGCGGGCTCCATCCTCGACAGGGAACCCGAGAGGATCCGCAAACGTAGCACGAGCACGTATCTGAGCAAGAATTTGGAGAAGGCTCGCCCATGCCATCACCGCAGCAAGTCTTCGCTGAGCTCCGGCCGCGGGACTCGGAGCACCCCAAGCAGTGCCAGCAACGGGAATCTGTCGCCGCCTGTCTCGTATCGTCGTAGCCCGTCGGATTCCTCCGGGTCTCACAAAAGCGGTCGATCGGGGGATTCGTCCCGACGGAAGATGCTGCTCGTGTCCGCCGTGGACCCTTCGGGGAAGGTCGTGTACCGCGGTGCGTCCCAGAGAGAGAAGAAATCCGACAACATCATGTCCATGAAGAAGACGGCCGAGATCGCCGCCCTTTTCTCCAATCTCAAGCTCAATCAGACGACGGACATCGTCGACAACGATTCCTTATCGGATTCGGAGACCTCCTGTTGCTCGGGGCAGGGAGGTCCCACCAAGAGCTTCGACTTCATGTATTCCGACACGAACCTGGAAAATTCTCTCGGCTATCTTCCCTGAAAAAGTGAAATTCTCTATACCGTAAACAGTATTTGTTGCCGTTAACAGTACGTCCGAAGTTTCTGTAATCCATCGCGTGTTGTTCATTCGCGTTCATGTCTATTTTGTTTTTTGTCTCGTTGCATCGATATTCTGTGATAGGTTAAATCCCATGGTTCGTCCAACCTGGGGAAGTTTGTGTCTTGACATGTTTCTTTGGATTATCCGCGCTAAATTCTTTGAATCCTGTTTCATGTTGCAGATTGGAAAGTGCATAATTATGTTTTATGTTCAGAAAAATATTTATCAAAATTTTTTTTTTTTTTCGTTATGATTTCATTGTTATAGTTTTCCCTCTCTCATCAAATGCACGTTACGGTTCATTGTTTCCGATACCTGTGATTTCCCTCCCAGCTTTTTTCAGAAAAATATTGAACTTGAATAAAAGTATAATATCGCCATTCCGCTCGTCTTCTCTTTCGACTTGATTCGAATGGACAACCTCCACCAAAAAATCCTCTCACATGCAGGGAAATTTCGCTAGAGTCTACAACCTGAGACACGAGGGTCTACCGGTTTGGAAGGTGAAACGTCATAAGGCTCAGAGTTATGAGGAGCACCATAGAAAAACATTCGTCTGGTTTTCGGTTAAATATGAAACCTCTGGTTAAAAATGAATAAACATTAATGCTTCCTAATACAACTATTTTTTCCAGTTTTTTTTTTAAATATTATTATTCATCATTTGATTTTTAAAGAAAGAGACAGTTGAATTTAGAACTAGTGGAGTACACGACCACAAAAAGTGGCATAAGGCTAGAAATAGAAAGTCACCTGTTCCTTTTTGGAACTCGTGACTTTCTTTTCTTAAATTTTGCTGCCACCACTACCTCCCTGAAGATGGAATCTCGATTGTCTCTTGCCTATTGTCAAATGTTTCGACTAGTGTCACATCCGCCTCGTCGTCCTTGTGCTTAAGGACAAAAGCGGGCTCGTACTCATACAGTCTATCGTAGTACAATTCACACTGAAATGATGATCCTCCAGATCGAACCGTTATGGCACAGGACATCGACGTGCCAAAAATTGGAATGCTCGAACTTGACGATGACACGATGCAGGCTCATATACACCCACCGAATAAATATCCAAGTGAACTACAGCTTTTTGCAGTGTTTTAGTGACTGGCTACCATCCAAAAATCAAGTTTTCATTTTAGCACACGAAAGAGCGAAGTTGGTAAAGAAGAAAGGGTGGAGCTCCACTCCCAGGACTTTCACCATAATTTTTGGCAAAATCCTTCAGTTCTTCCTGCCACTCGACGTCCGAGTTCCCCCGTGACGCGGGGTGACGATGGAAAAACTTTCTCTACTCGACTTCGAAGCCACAGCGTGTCGAAAGAGTGTATTCCTCATTTCCCTACGGCTGCTGAATACAGAACTTCTGCGTTCTTACGTAATCTTGCATATTTACTCGGTTTGAGCCGGGAGACCTATTCGGAGTTGGGCTTAGGAGGATTTTCTGGAGTCTGATTCTATTCCTTGCCGTTCGAACCAGGAAGGAGGAAATTCCAAATAGAAACGCCGAGATATGAGTGCGGGTGTACTTCAATTGGAGCACCAAGCCCCTTTCGCCGCGATTGCCACCCATCACGAGAGAAACGTGAAGCGTGTTGCATGGAGAGTGTGCGAACCTTATCTTGTCCTTTCTCTGTCCACTCTCCCCACGCAAGATTCCCATTTAAAACCGTCACGTTGTCGTCCTATGTAGCCAGCGACATAAATAAGAGAGACTCCACCTTGTCTCGTCCTGCAACACGCTGGAAAGTGAAACGTCACAAGAAGTGCCAAGCAAGAATTTTTCAGGATCAATTTCCATAACACCTACCTGTTTACCTTCACTATAATCCTTCGTACACCATGGTACGTAGCCAAACTCGACATTGAAGTAGCAAAAGTACTCATCTAACGGCCTGTGAGCTCGTACTAATTTCACCGTTTCATCGGCCTTGTATTGTTTTTCTGAGAAAAATCTCACAATTTCGCTGTCACTGAATCTTCTATCCCTACTATGGAACACCTAACTCCACAAAGCAAGATTGAAAAGTATAATTTTCGAATATGAATTTGCACACGATTCACATTGCGATTCGATAGCAGGCTAAACTAGACTCAACAAAAAAAATACCGGAAGAATCCGTAGATCTTAGAATGTCTGTGTGACTTTCGGTGCCTTGGGGAAGTGAGACGAATTCCGACCCTGATATATTGGGTTGGAAAGAAAGTCTTGCAACACTCTGTGCAAATGTTTCAAAATTTTATAGCTTTATTTAAATGCAATTTCAGTCTACAATGTAATGACCATTGTTGTCTATGGCATGTTCCCAACGCACGGGTAACTGCTCGATGCCCTTTGCCCAGAACTCTGACGATTGCGAAGCGAAGAAACGGCCGACATCATTATATTTATTGGGTCAAAAGTCCGAAAATGTACGCTGCGAAGGTGGTTTCCACGGGTTTTTCTGTCTTTCTGAGCGTCGGAGGCCTGCACGGGTTGACTATTCCGAGATGCAACTCGATCGGCCGGATGCGAATCGTGGCCCGCACCCGATCCGGAACGCAGTCGAAGACCGAGCTTTCCGGATCGTGTTGTGCTGCCATGGCCGGCCCGCTTAGACCTCTTGAGAACTCCAGGATTCTGATGAAGTATTTGCCCCAGAGGAGACGAAGGGACCCTCGCAGATCTGCGCATAAACGCTTTTTCGGGTGGAATGGTTCAGAATGAAGGGCATTCTGTGCAAGCAGACTGGATGGCGAAGCGTGCCTTTGGCATGGGAAACAAATACAGTATATTGGGAAGTCTGAATATCTTGAAAATTTCCCTATACGCCGGAAAAATCGCTTTCTTAGCGATGGGTTGTGTGAAATCGATGTCTGACCATCCCTCATCATTAGGCACATATACAATAGTCCTCCAAGACGGATGAACGGATTTTCATGATTGAGATGTCAATCGAAAGCTTATGACCGGAGACATTACTTCCAGGATCAAAGTCCAAAATATCGCCCCATTTTCATGTAATAAGGCCAAATGTCGGTCAATAAAAATAGCATTATACCGAAAGGTTCCCGGGCGAAGTGCTCACACATCATGACCCGCATTCGACCTGAAATTTGAATATCGAACAGACCGGTCCAAAGCCTGTTTTGTCCTCTGAGATTCAGAACTCGAGGTCTCAAATTACGCATTCTCTCGCACCCGATCAGAAATTAGATTGTCAACCCACATTCACGCCCCATGCACGAGTCAAATCAGTTCTAACAGTTCGATCCGCTTCCCGGTCAAGCTCAAAATCGTCACCTATTCTACTGGGGCGTTCTTAAATTAATAATAGAACGACAGGTCTCATTTTCAGGCTTAGAAGCGGGACTCCTTGAACATTTGTATTCAAGTGGTTGGGGTTTCCCCAAAGACGTAGCGCATCCCCCTATAATTGATTGAAACCATGTCTGTTTTAATTCGAAGGTTGTATCGTTTTAGAATGCAATGCAATGGAACTCATTGGGTTCCATTGCATAGCATTCCATTGCATTGTTCCCAACAGGGAAATGGGGAGTCTCTGATAACAGGAACCACCCTCCCGCCCTCCATCTGATGGCTGAGTGTTCCAAATTCGTTTCGATGCGTCTCAGTTCAAAAATATGAGTGTCATTTGAAACCCGGTGGCCATAACTATTGGATCAAGAGTTCTAAAAGTCCTACCATTTTGACGTCATAGGGCCTAATTTCGGTGATAGCAATTTACTGAAAACCTTCCTGGGCAAAGTGCTCACAAGCAACAATGAGAGTACGAGGCATTGTGTCGGCAACGGAAATTGTTGCTATGGTAACTATTGGCAATGATCATATGTCATACGTTGTTGCATTACCAGTCCCGTCTCCGGTAAAACATTGCTTCAGGTAAGTTCGCAGCCTTGAGTGGGTGCTAAAATAATATTTTATAATTAAAAATTTTGCGTTCTCAAAATGCCCGAAAAATTGGGGAAGTTTAAACTATTAAACAGCAGGATCAACTGAACGTGCGATGAAGAGAGAACTTCTGGAGTCACAGTCAGTGGACGAAAGTGCATGACCACCTTCACAAAGCGCTGCTTCACGGGCTGCTACCAAGAAAAGTGAAGGTGACAAAGCAAGAGCAGAAAGTCATCTACGAAATGTTCTGATTCGAATTTTTTCAGCCCGTGAGCGCGCGGGCTTTAACGATAGTAGTCCAATACGACCATAGGGGGGCGACCGCTCCGCTATGTCCGTGTTTGCTTAATAATTTCATTGTTTTTCGAAGTTACGCTGAGGAGGTAGGAAATGAGTGGAATTATATTGGTTTGGTTTTTTAGGTTTGTTGTGCTTAAAACTCACACAAAAGACCTGATGATATGATAACTGAAAGAAGTGCTCTCAAAATCGTCCCTTTATCCTTTTGCAAAGTGAGAGGCTTTTGACCTTGACCACGACAACGAGTGAATTACAGAAATATGAATAGAAAGTTTGATTTTCTTTCCAAAGAATCTAGTTGAAAATTAAAGTTCCCTTGTTGTCAGTCCCTCTTTTATGCCATATAATAATATGAAAGATTTAGGGCAACTGGAATTGTCCTTTATGTAGTCAGTGTATGACTCGATTGTTGGAATTATGATGACATTTGAGGGAAGGATCTTGATTTAAGATGCAAAGAAAACTCATGAACTTCGAACTCCGTCAGAGGTGAGTGCCTGGTTTTTCATCCTGATAAAAAAAAAGTTATTACAGCTTCTGGAAATCTACCCCATACCTTCATCCCAGAGGTATCCCCAATCGGAAAAAGGGTAGGAGGATAGGGATTCATCGCCATTGATGGTTTCCCATGTCGCAGAGGAAAGAAAAAAGACACCCCCAGTAGTCTCATCCAGAAAATTTCCTCTCTTAACCATTTCCCCTCCGATTCTCTTCGCTGCATCATTCCAAGTTGGTACCTGGAGTCCGAAAAAGAGACACATTCGTAAAAGAGCTCCCTTTATGTGACATGCTTCTCTGAGAGAAGAATAATTATGAGGGCGGATCAAAAAGTAACGGCCTATTCTTTTTTCTCACGTTTCTTCCTATATCGACAAAATGCTTTTGAGGGTAGGTGTTACTGTTTGTCATGGATGCTAACTTGCATTAGTTTCACCATTTGCCACGAAAGGATACTAGCATGAGGGATTAGAAAATGGCGGTACCGCTACAGAAATCCACAAAAATGGAATGCAGAAATGTGATTCGTACTCTATGGTTCGAGAGTTTCTATTTACAGAAGAATGAAGGAGCCTCCTGGTCGTTATCGGGACAATCGATATACATCGGTTGTCCAAGATTGCAGCCTCCATAACAGTCATGTCGTCAGAGGGCGTGGAAATGCTGTGTCTGCCCTTCTCTCATTGTCTTTCACACTTGTTCTAACGTAACGGAATGTTTGTACCCCCTAGCGCACTTTCCATTCGTCCATCCACATGCCCCTTTACCGGGCCTTCACTCCTCTGTGAATTTCGGCAGCATTGAAACCCTCTACCCCAGAAAACGATGATGATGGCAAACGATAAAATTAATGCGTGCTAACACCAGTGAACACCAGTGAATAGAGCACCTATTCTCGAAAGCCTTTTGTCGACGATAAAAAGAACTGAAAAAATTAACGAACCTTAATATTTGATCCGCTCTCGTATTTGCGTCAAGAAATTGTTCATTTAGAAGTAGTGAAGAAACGATTAGATGATATTCGATCGAAGTGAAAAATGTGGTCGGAGAGTGACGAGCTTACCCTAAGGAAGTGTTCTGCGTCATCTAGACTCAATAAGGTCCTCGGGCCAGCCTCATCGTCCTTGGGATAGAGGATATCTAAGATGACCACACTCTGTTTTTCTGTCATTATTCTCCAGAGATCTTCATGATTCGGAATGTTGTCGATGATTATGAGTCGACTCCTAGAGCGTGATATGACTTCCAGCAACCACTCATCATTGACATTGACAGAAATGACGACTGAAGTCTCACATCCACGAAAGTCCTTCGAGTGTTTCACATGAACATTCGGCAGGAACTCATTGATTTTCTCTTGCAAAGACAATAGCAGGTTTTCATCTGATACTAAGACATAAGGCTGATCTTCGTCGACTAACTCTTGAAGGACACAGAGGCAGAGGGAAGGGAGAATAGTCAAGCTGTTCCCGCATGCGTTCTTTCCATTGCAAATGTATCCATAATGCCGTCTCGAACAGCTGTTGATGAACTGCACTGGTGGACCGAGGACAATGGCCGCGGGAATAGAAGAAATGTACAGGTTCCTAGCTTCCAATTTCAGAGCGATACGAGTTTCATTTCTTTGGATATACCTCAAAAGGCATACGTTAGTTGGTTGAGTTGAAAGTGCAATCACAGTGCAGTCAGGATTTACTTTCAGTGCTTCAACAGCCCGCCTCAAAGATATACGTCTTTGTTCTCCTGAATGAGACTTGAAGGCAATTATGAGGTGCACTTCCATTCTCTTTAATATATTAATGGTCTCTTCAAAATCCTTCACCAATTCGAAGTCTTCGGCAATTATGACAAAGGGACCCACTCCATCCTTCTCATTCTTTTTTTCCATCCATTTCGTGTGGGCCTCTTTCACTTTCATATATACGAATATATTCTGGAGTGATCTTTCTTGACGCGAGTAAGAGTTAAAATCATAGGCATCAATGCCCACAGTTCCCTTATCGCTCCAGCGCTGTCGGTAGGCTTCCTGAGACAGCTTACTTCCGCTATGGAGAAGTAAAACGTGACCTCTACGTTGTATCACTCGATCGATCAACAAATCTACTCTCCTAGATTTTCCTGAGGCTGGACAGCCAAATATTCCACTAAGGCAAGATCCGAGCATCTTCTCCACGTCTTTCTGCTCCTCACCTCGCCTACCACAATCTATATATATTTCAGGGAAGTTTGCGAGGGGGAAATCCTGCTTGTTTGGATCGGGAATTGATTTCTCATTGTTCTCTTCCCATGCCTTCTCCAGCATTTCCATGAGGCTTGCTTCGACGATGTTCGCTTTTTCGATATTCCATCCAGGGATTTCCTTGATGGGAGAGAATCTCCCAGTCGTCAACTCTTCTTCCTCAATCACTATTATCTTGTTTTCGCCAGTTGTGGCTATCAGTCGAATATAGTTTCTCCATTGTGAAAGGGGAAAATCCATGACCATGATAACGTCCGTAATATAGCAGCCCATCATTTCCTCTTCGGTGACGATGATGACAGGGGAAGAGCCCTCTGCTGTCGACCTCCCGTGGAGCTCACTTTTCATGTGGAAGAGGAAAGGAATTGTCGGGTAAAAGGATGCAAGTATATGAACGAAAGTATTCTTCCTTTCTTCATCATCAACAACAATGAAGATTGGCCTATTTTGTAACGAATTTGAACGTTCCTTATGTATAATAAGCCTCGCATGAATAGCATGCAAGGCTCTTACAGCCTGACAGATCATTGTGTGTCTGCATTCTCGGTGAAAAGCCTGACAGGAAGGCATGACAAGCAAGCGGGGAAGCCATTTTTCGCAGGAATCGTTCACTTCTGCGAAATCCATAATGGAGCGCTCAGATGAAACGAAAACCTGCCTGGAGAAATCACCGACTGACACAAACAGTGACGATATATATTTCGTATTCCTCTTCACACTGTTAAGAACCTTCATAACATAACATCCGTCTAGCTTCACATCTTCGATAAGGAAATCCCTCGTGTAAGACTTGTCATTCGGCCTAATGGAAATAGTAATGGATTCCACATGATTTCTCATGTCTTTAACCCATACCCAATGTCTGGAAAGGGATTCTGGGGTGATGATGCCGTGGAGACCAAACGTGATGGGAACTTCATCGATGAGGATGTGCTTCCCTTCCCCTCTCTTCTGCAAGAAACTCTTCCATCTTCCAAAGTCATTATCCAAGCCTTCTTCTCTCCCATCAAATATCTGGATCGCCACGTTACCTATGAAACAAATATGAGTTATTTTTTCCGTATGGCACCAAATATACATTGACACATTCAAAGAAAACAAAAATATGCAGGCTAATTAAAACAGTGATAGGTGCATTTGTTACGACCTTTTACCTTTTAGGCACCCTGTATAATAGGACAAGCTAAAGCATGTTATTGGAAAGAAATGAATTTTCACCTAAAAGCTGTGGCATGCGACCTCTCGGAAACCTCTGCATCACTTTATATGTATTAATTAATTGAAATATTAAATTTTGTTTTCGACAATATAAATGCCTCATCATGGATGAATGAGTGTTCATGACATTGAGGGGGGAAGGAATAAATGATGCATGGTGTCAATAAAAATTAGAAATACAGACTCGCAATATACCTTGCTTGCGATGGGGTTACTTCGGAAAGGATCGGAATTACTCATGCAACATTGATGAACCAGTATTGTCTCATTATTGATGGTATTGCCCTGAAACACATTGATATTGGTTTATTTGAGCATTTGATGATGCAATGAGTGTTCCTATGCATACCTTACCTTGAGAAATTGGGAGAAAATGAATAGGTACAGACCGGGCCAACCAACAAACTAAACTTTTAAAGAAGTTTGCAAAATTTGCTTAAGGGAATGGGTCGTGGCAAAAGTCTCACACATAAACAATCAACAATGACGCCTTGAAGAAGCAGCCTCAGGTGAGAAGGAAATCGACGTCACCTGTGCTGCTTTCTTCTCAATCATTGGGTTATTTGAACGAATTTCTTGCATGACACATTCTATGACCTACAAGGTAGCTCCCGCCCAAAAAAGAAAAAGTACCTATCCGTGGATGTATTAATGAAGTATAGCAGTACCACCTATGATACAAAATTACATATTATACTTTAATTCGAAGAGCCCAGCGCGCGTGGCCTACAATACTACCTCACTGCAGGCCATAGGCTAGGCCATCCACCCCGCGCCAAGTCCTTGAGGCTATGCTATTCTAGGCCATAGACCTGGCCATCCAACGCTTTTAGCGCCAGGTCTATCAAGCTCTATCAGTCTGAGTCATTCAAAGGGTGATAATAATTGAATGCGTGTCACGTTTTCACTGATCGACTGCAAGTGATCCATCTGATTACATTCTTTGATCAAGTGTTTTTCCTGTGTTCATTTTTTTTCCGTTAGGTCAGGCGTGGCGGTTCGGGACATCGCTTCCATGCAATAGTTTTCCATTTGCGTTTCATGGCCAATGTATTTGAGTTCTCATGATGGATGAAGTCAACGTAATAGTCTAAAAAGTTTCTCTTCATATTTCGCACAAACGAGGTGCACCTCCTATCAAAATGGTGGCGATTTTTGCGAGGTGAGGTCGAACGCGAAGAAGAAATGTTGGAGGAGGTCCCCCAGGACGGCGATGAGGTACTTGTTGCTGGTAAAAACCGGTTGGTACTGGCACCGAATAAACGTTTGCCACTGCAGTTGCAGTGCGAAGTGCCTAAATCGGTGCTAGCCTTAATGGCTAGAATCGGTGATCAACAGCAAGCACATGTACGTAGGGAGCTTAGGGCCGCATATGCCGCTGAACAGCAAGAGACAGCGAGTGCTGAGCTCCGGAATAGGAGAGCCGTGCAGCCAGCTAAGCAACTTGATGCAAGGTTTGCATTTTCAGGAATTAGTCTTCAGCATTGTGCCGCACATGCACTAACATCCCTCTTTGCCGTCGAACAAGTTCTTGGAAACGGTCCGTACTGTTTCAGAGTTATTGTTGTCTGTACCATGCGCTAACTCTAATAGCAGATGAGCTAATCGGCGATGCAAGGGTGTTGAATGTGCTAGGAAGAAGAAATCAGCAATGTCGTCTAGAGTCTCATGAAAACGTGCTAAGTCGAGGCGTTCACAATGGTGATTGCGGCAATCAGCTCGAATATCATGCTGGTGTTTAGGAGCAGAATCTCCCTGTGTACTGTAAGTTATATGTGTATAAATGTAATGAAGCGGTTCAGTTCCGAATGGGTAATGCAATGAACAGAGGATTATCAAGAAGACGTTATGCTCACAATAGACTATTCAAATTTCCACATACTTGACGGCCAGCGTAGCGGCTGCAGGCTGCTATTCTTATACTTTCATTCGAAGAGTCCGAGAGTTGTGGTGGTTGTCACCCCAGCGCGCGAGGCCTACAACTTTGTCACTTCAGTCCATAGGCTAGGCCATCAAAAATAGTTGCGTTGTTTTTCCATGTTTTGCTAAATAATGCCAAAAAAAATCAGGGAAACCCTTTTTGTACGATGGATATTTAGTTGCATTCAAATTTTGCGGAACGAAAATTTCTGAAGAATATCATGTGATGCGAATTACCAGGAGGAGGTGCATGAGCATATCCTCATGCATGGCCTCCTCATGTGCTGCATATTTCGACCAGATATCCAGATCGTCTATTCATATATCCAGAGGAAGTACATTGGATGATCTTTTGCAGTCTGAGATCCTACATGAAAGGAAGCTGACACTATCAAAAGGTCAGCGCGATGCTAACACAAAGTGAAAGATGTGTCCATATTACCACAAATCGAAATGGCCATATTCCCCCATATAGGCCTGCACGACAAAATTGACAACACTGTCCAGAAAGGGCTAGCACTTTACGCAACCATTCTGGAGAGACTATAGAACAACTTTGAATAAATGGTTTTTGTATCCATGCTGCCATTAGGAAATATTCGCATAAGTTGCTCAAGGCTCATATCAGTTTCATTATCATGAGTCAAAGAATCGCATGCACATTAATTTCATGACATCGATGTATGCCGAATTCCTGTTAGAACTGGATCAATGAACAGGTCTAAACACTTCGACAATTGCATGTATTCTTTTATATGACTATTTTTACGGCTCTCCCAAATTAATTAGTCTGTAAGGGGATTCATAGTGAAGGGCAATATTACCCAAATGGCCACATTCCCCCAAGTTACACTATAAAGCATTTGTATTGAAGAATCGCTCAAAAGAAAATGTGTTACATATTTTTCGCTTGGTTTTTATAATCGCAAAAACGTCAACTGCTTACTTTTTTTCCACCACTCAATAGAATCAGATTCATGTTTCTTCTTTAAAAATGTTTTACATTTGCCTGGTTATTGGTACGCTTCATAATAACATAATGGTGCTTCTTTCATTGCATTGTGAAGTACAAATTAACGCACACCAGAGTGTTTTATGAGTGTGGAAAATCTATTTTTAGTTTAAGTTCAGCATGAAACACATCGTCTTCGCGTTGGGGCTAGAGCATTTTAAAGAGAGATTTGAAAACGAGAAATGAAAATTTTCGATTGATCAGGTTCTAAATACCTCTTTTACATTAGATGCCGATTTTTATCTTACCTTGGAAGTAAAGTCGGAATTCTTCGGTCAAAAGTCCTCCTGGAAGATTCATTAAAAGTACTTCACCCTTCTCAGCTAACTGAAGGGCTCTTTCTTTCAGCACAACTGTCTTTCCCGTGCCTGGCCCTCCCCAAATGAAAATGATTTTCGATTCCTCTCTCACCAGTTCCCTTTGTTGGGGGGTAAGAATTATCAGCATCTTCTTCATTTGGTCGTCACACTTCGTGAACAACTGCGCAGGATTGCGTGGGAGTTCCACTGTTGATGCAGCACAAACGTAGAGGTCGAATATGTTCTTGAAGGTCTTCATGACAGGGCACGTAGAGTCCTGGTTCCAAGACTTCTCTAACACAATTCCATGTGTATCCAAGAACGACCGAAAACTTGTTGGATCATCCAGATCTTCCGAGGTCAGGATTCGTGTCCTGCAATCTCTGCATCGGACCACTTCCTGCAATTGGAACTTCGAAAGCATGGGAAAAGCGGCAAATCCAGCAAGCTTCACATTTGAGGTGATAAATTCGCTGCACATGGTGCAGAAAATGTTGAAGTCTTGCTTTATCTGTCTTGTTGCTTTTGACAGAGAATCAAGGATTGATTTTGAATTCTTCATAAATGTGGTCGCCTTGACTTGAAAGAAAATTCCAATGACATTACTCCCCGATATTCCAATTCCGAACACATCATGATCCCCGGATATCAAGTCTTCCTTGGTGACCCCGAAATTCTTAATGAATTCGTTCTTCTGTTTGCTATTGATGCCCTTCAGCAATGTGTCCGTGAAAGCATAATCTGCGATTGTTAGGGAAGGTATATCCTTTAGAGCATCTTTCAGTTTATTGAACACCATGGCAACGGACAGGTGGTTCAATGGAAACTCCGCTTCTTTGCCTTTATGAGCCTTTCTCTTCAACTCATTGAAATCTTTGTTCTTTAGAATGAACCCTTCAGGCAGGGAATAGCCTTTAGAGTAGGCTTCGGGGTAATGCTGTCCCACATATTCTTCTGCGGCCTGATTCCATTGTCTTATATCATTCGCTCCCATGTAAATTTTCAGGTAACTACGAATATCCAAATCTCCTCTCCTTTCGTAACTTTGGAGTCGTCCCATGTAGGAGAATTCCTTGCATTTCTTGCATCCTCCATCCTCCATCCTCCATACAGAAAGAAAATGTGAGCAATTCGTCAGAAATAGTATGCTTTCGTCACTAAGAAGAAATGAATCATCACCAGACTAATATATGGTCACTCAATTGATTTACTCCTGAGAGCACCTGCCACCTCTAGGTGGCAGGTGGTATATCTACTAGGTGCTCTAAGGCATCAAGCACCATTATTTTTCACTACCCACTGGTAAATTCCTAGGTTTCTCAACCGATAGCTAATTCGTTTTATCATTTGTAGATGTGCAAACCCATATTATATATTTTTCTGATCTGACCTTTGACTTGACCTAGTTACCTTTATATATTAATTCTGACCCTAATTCCTGGGTGATATATCAGTCGAAAGCCTTCATCTCCTCTGTTATCATTCGCTCTCATATTGTAAACATATTGATAGTTAATCCTGCTGTGGTCGGCCTGAGTTAAGAGTGCACTGGTGCCATCTCTGTACGATCTAGATAACTGCTTCGAGACAAACATACGACACCAATTTTCAGCACTTGACTTCTCATTGAAACTCATATTTATTCTCAGTTTTACTGTGAAGTGTTCGTCGTTCCCATCACCCGCTATGAGCTCTAAGCAATATTAGCTCGAGTTCAGGCTCAAGAAAAGGAGATAATGCCCAAACGTTGAAAATACAACGCTGGCACAATAGGACATGTAATTGCATTTTTCAACGTTGAACTGGTTTTCATTCATTGCGGCAACGTTGAATCCGCCTTTTATGCAACATCGCTGCAACATTGCAACGTTGAAAAGTCAGTCCACGTTCTACGTTGACCCAACGTTATTGTGCCGATTGGGTGTTTCAATAAAAGAATATTGCCACATAGGCTATCGTTGCGACTGAACTAAAATGTATGTTGTGCATGCTCATGTCTGCCTGAATGCATCTTAGTTCTGTCCCTCTGGGCCCTAACGAACATGCAGGGTATACGTATGTTCTACCCTAAATTTACAGGGTTTTTTATACCCCCGAGGAAAATAATCCCCTTATCATGTCGCAGAAAACGTCGACGGAGAAAAAGCTGGATAATGGTCTCGCGGCGATGATCGTAAGAGAAGGCGAATATTGCGTGGGAATGATACTGATGTCGATCCCTCTCAAGTGCCGAGTACCGAGGCCGAACGTTCCCGCGTATGAAGGACGAATGTGACACAAATACAATTAGTAACAAAAAGACATTGTGCATTGGCAGGGTCTTGTCGACATTTCTCAATTGCATTCAACAGTGATTCTTGTTAATCGAGGAACTCATTTACTCCAGTTTCTCAAAGTCGTGTGCCAATATCTAAGCACCCGTGTGTACACGGGCTTTCGACTTCTATCAGATAACCACAAAAGTTTTTGCCGTTTATGTGTCATATTATATGATCGTTATTAAGTTAAAATATAGTAATGGTAGTAGGCGTAACTGCCTTCTTAAAACAACCCATAGCTTAAACATTTGTTATATATCTTATTTGCGTGTTAATATCATCATCATCAGTAAAGCCAATAAAATATTTAAATGGAGTCGTCGTCGAAGCTCATCAGATGTTGTTTACTCTATGAGTTTAAACTTGGTAACACTGCTGCAGAAGCCACTAGAAGAATATGTTTAGCATTTGGAGAGGATGCTGTAAAGGAAAGCACAGCAAGAAATTGGTTCCAAAAATTCAGAATCGGGGATGAATCGCTTGAAGATGAACCACGTAGCGGCCGTCCTGTGACGATCGACAATGAAGCCTTGAGATCTGCCATTGAAGAGGATAGCAGTCGAACATGCCAAGAACTTGCCTTGATGTTCAATGTTAATGATGAAACCATCAGAAGGCATCTACACAAAATTGGCAAGACATACAAGTTGAGCAAATGGGTCCAACACAAATTGTCTGATGCCAATAAACAACAACGTGTGTCAGCTTGCTTTGCCTTGCTCTCCCGCCACAATAAATAGCCATTTCTTGATTACTTGCTGACATGTGATGAAAAGTGGGTCCAATATAAGAATCCTACAAGGAAACGACAGTGGCTGTCCACCACGGACCTTGCTCCACAAACTTCAAGGCCACCACTTCATCAACGTGAGTTGCTCCTTTGTGTATGGTGGACAGCTCGTGGAATTGTCCATTTTGAGTTGCTGCAGCGTGGCCAAACCATCACCGGTGAACTCTATTCACAACAGCTTGAACATGTTCATCAGGCATTGCAAGAGAAAGAAGCGGCACTTGTTAATCGAAAAGGAGTACTGTTCCTTCAAGATAACGCCCGTCCACATACTGCTAAAGTTACCAGAGACACAATCAAGCGTCTTGACTTTGTGTCATCCACCATATTCGCCTGATATCTCTCCCTCTGATTATCATTGGTTCCTGGCCCTTGACAATCATCTGCGTGGACAGGAGCTTAAAAACGACATGGAGGTGCAGGACGCTATAAAGGCTTTCTTCTCTTCCAAAAACAGGGACTTCTATAAGAAGGGTATTTATAAGCTTGTTTCAAGATGGGAAAAGGTGATTGAATCAAATGAAAACTATTTCGCTGAATAAAATTGGTTTTTAATACGAATTTTTGATCTTTTTTTAAAACGAATATTAAAAACGGCAAAAACTTTTGTGGTTACCTGAATATTTCATGAAGAAATATATTGATTACCTCTGACTTCAGGCTGGAGTTGGACTTTCAACTCTGAGGCTATTCCTCTAACTTCAAATAGAAAGAGTAACCCTCCAATTTCCAAATTGGCTGTTTGGCTTAAATAGTGCACAACACAGAAATGCAAAAGCAAGATGGGGCACCCATCTTGACGCGCCCCTAGCTGTATTGTTCAAATTTGACCAAAAATGCTTTTTTATAGGGCAATAAAGTGCTTCACTCTCTTCTCTCAAATAGCGAAAATGAAGCGGATATGCACTAGGGGCTGGCCCCAGTATGCGTGACAGTAGGCTACAAGCAGTTCGCCAGAAAGATAATAAAGAGAAGTCCCAAGTTTCAGTTTAACGTTGAGGCTATCAAGGCCTTATTTAGTCACATCCACAAATTTATCTGTCGTATTACAGACCATCCATAATTTAGCATATCTACAAAATGACAATAACTTCTCTGAATATCGCATGTGCCTCTCTGGATTGTTTTACAGCGAAAAGCATGCATACATGAAATTAAGGTTGTATATCAAATTCCGTTTTCTCTCAAAATACACATCTGGCGATTATGTTGAAAGTATTTAGTTCCTTCCTATTAATTAGACTTCGACAGAAGGAAGATGCCTTACTTGATCTGGGCCCATGATCTTGCAGAAATCTGGGCTGAGGAGTCTTTCACAAGGAAAAATTTACAAATATAAATGGAACGTATCACTCCACAATCTTGATATTACTCCATATGGTAAATATATTTGGTCCTCTTATAGTCCGTTCTATACTAACCATATCTCCTCCAAAACATATTGAGAAGAACAACCCTTCAGTCATTCATCATTGGAGACCACCAAGGATACAAGACAACTAACGCGCAGAGTGAGTGCACACGCAGAATGCGTTAGGAGGTACTGCCTCAAAAGTGGCAGCTCGGTGTTGGCTAGTCTCCACCTTTCCTCGGCCTTCTTATCAGTAATAAACTTGGAGGTATCTCGTAGCTCTCGTAGCTAGATAGGACATGATGGAATGCAGAGCAATGAGGTACCTAACTTCAATAAAATGCGGACATTTGCGCGTGCTGCAAAAAGTTCCATTCCACCGCCCCATACAGTACTGTATATTACTATTCCATATACGTTTATCCACACCTGATAAATTATGCCTGCTAGACTATTGCACGGATTAAACTCCAAAACCAAGGAGCTTATGGCCCTAGATTAAGGTTTGGTCAGCATATTCCGTAACCTTCCCCAGGTTCAGGTTCTCTTTTAGACTTCACTTGACGACATATCCAGTGAGAGAGCTATGGGGAAATAGGAAACATTTGTTTTCCAACTACGACAGTTGGGAAAACAGTGTGAGTCAGAAGTCCTCCAAGCCTATTCATAAGTGTTATTAATATAGAGGAAATTGGGAGCGTAGGTCAATTCGGATAATATGACCTCTCACATTATTTCCGCAAAGTGCTAGGATAAATAGTCCATGAACATTTTGAAAATTGGACTACGGAAGTTTATATTTCAGAGCCGAAATTAGAAGGAACAGGAAATCAAGGGCGTTTCACACGATGCATGTCATGCCGCGTTTGCGTCAATTTTTGCGCAGATAGGCAGATGCACGTGTTCACACTGATGTCCATTTATATCCAAGGTTGTCACAAAAGGCAAGGCTTGTATTTTCAACTGAACACATCCCAATTCCACTAGCGATCCTTGCTCTTTGTGAAATATTCTTAGATGTAGGTGAGTATGCATGTGCACACATGCGTCTATCTGCCCATGTATTGACATGAGTGACGCAAGACATACTGTACAAAGTACGAAACGCTCTTAATATCCTGTTCGCAGAGCGCAAAGGAAGCCGCGATAAATCACTATTTTAAAACTTAGTTGCATGCAATTGCTTAACTTGACACTGTACAATTAGAAACATGGAACAACTTTAACGCATGTTTCCTAATAACATCACGGATGCGGGAAACATTTGTTCCAAGGTATTTTGCGGATTCTCCAGAATACTTTCGGAAAGTGTTATTCCTTTCAGTTGCAGTTTGCAGGCGGTGCTGTCAACTTTGTCATAGAAGCCAACATGGGGGAATATGGCCACCAGAATTATGGGTAATATGATTTAATGGGAGCACTTCACTGACCAATATGCAGCGTTATACCCTCTTAAGAGCCAGACAACAAGGGATCTAAATGTTCCCATCCGTTGGATATCTGCTACGGACCTCCGGTGATCCAGCGGACATGCGCATGATATGTGCAGCGGATATCCTCGTCTAACGTCCTCTGGCCGTCTGCTGGATCAGAACATGTTGAGACATGATATTTGTATGAAGGCGAATATCCCTCGTACTTCAAATGGAGAAGCTTCCCAGAACTAAAAAAAAATTATCTCCGTATATGCACAGGAATCCTTAAATCCTATCTCCCTCATCGTCCAGCCACTTAGACCGTACACGAAGCGCATTTAGCACACTAGTCCATTTGGGCGATCATTGATCATTACTTCTCCCATCACGCAAAGTCTGTAGACACAACCTCACAATTAAGTACAACACTATTCAGCCAAATCGTGTTTCTCATGGCAGCCCCTGAAATGAAGTCAGAAAGTGAACTGTCCTTTTTCCAAAAATTATTTCGATAAACCAAGCCACTCCCTGGCTGCTGTTAATGTTAAGAAAGGCTTAAAGCTGGACGTACGGAAACGTAATAATAATAATAAATAACATAATGATGCCAACTAATTTGCTCGTCCCCAACGCATGTTAAAGTTGCTGATCATTGTTTATGTTTTCCCAGTGCTACATATGTTCAGGTATTTGTCATAGTAATCCCAAATATATGGATTCAGTTTTTTTGGAAGGTGTCAATTCTGTAAAATACCTAGCCGTATTTCCCCAGCAATAGGGGTAATATGGCCTCGTGATACTAACTTGGAAAGGACCCAAATGCTCATTTTCCATGTACTTCTTTTATAATGTTCTTGGGATTGAATACATGAGTCACCAAGAAAATTTTTGCAAATTTGACAATTTTGAATTTGCCTCAATTGGCTGTATAACCCGGGTTTGGCTTTTTTTTTTAAAGAATTATATTCCCCAAATTCCCTTTCTCGTGAAAAATTGATTGCATTTTTCGGATTATGTTCATAAAATCATTCGAAAGCTATGAGAACTCGATATGACTTTCTTTACTTAATTGAAAACGAGAGTATCAGTTCATAGTTGCAAGCTATAGATGATAATCTCTGGCTGCAAAATTACAGATTACGGCCAAAATTGTTTGGGTGCCCAAAAGATGAATAAAGGAGTGTATGAACAAAGCTTTTCATTTCCAGTAAGCTGAATGGCATTATGATCAATATATGTCAATATCATATTTTGACTATATTAAATCCTAAAATCCTATCAGCCACGTTTGGTGCGTATGTAGTCAAATACGTCCAAATATAATCTATACATACGACTGTAGTTGGTAGTTGCATAAGCGGGCTCATTTGAAGACTATGGCAGTCAACGCACATTCTGCTCAGGAGAGCTATACGTAAGGCAGTGGTTCCCAGACTTTTTTAGCCATGACTCAAAATTCAACATCCAAACCCTGGGTCGCGACCCAGGGTTTGGGAACCCTTGAAGTAAGGTGAAATTTGCAACAAATTCTTGAGGAGCGCTAAGGTCAGTCGCTGGGGTGGTACGAACTATGATTCGATTTTTCGAAGGTGGCCATGCACATCCAAGGCCGTGAGGTGACTCAGAAACTCTATGCAAAGTCTGCTTCGCATTTCCTGATGAATCTTTCAATATCGAAGTGCTCAAGATATTAAGCCAAACTCAAGATATCAAGGAGAGATAATACATGGCCTCTGTGCATGCAGTGAAAACTTTTGCAGCTGAGTTTGGCTTTGTCTCCCGATGCTGTATCGTATATTCGGTCTTTCGGTCCCAGTATGAAAGATCGAGAAATTCTTTGGCGATTACCGCTTCGGCATTTCTTCTCCATATTTGAAGGAATTGCACGCCTAATCTACATCGTAATCTACAACGATAGCCGTAACTCTGAGATCGTGATGGGGTTTATTCCTCACTCTTTTCTCCGAGGAAACCGAACTTCCGTTTGTAAGGGCTGGAATTTCTAATCGGCACGGTATCAGTTGCTGTATCGTTTGGGGAAACACCACAGATGTTGAAATTTCTTCCATCCGGTCCCGTGGCTTTAGATGTGACTTTTCTTAGAATAAACAAGTACATTTTGGTGTACTTCGTTTAAGCTAAGTAGCGCATGCGGTGCAACGGAACCCAAATGAGCATGTAAAAAGACTGACCTCATTGCATGATGTCGGTGCAGTGACGACCACGCCGTGCGGCCTGTCGAATCCGAGACGCGACGGATGTGGTGCGAGTCGGCCGTGCCTCGCGAGACGAACCTGGCAGTACCGATTCTGGAACGGCTTCCTGGATCTCGTGCTGGGAGTGGCGAGACAAAACACCTCCACCACCGTCTACGCAAGAAGCGACGATCCAGGAAGCCCCCCTCCGTGGCGCGCCTCACCGTGGCGTTCTCGAACGCATCGAGCCCGTCCGTCCCGTCGAAATGGAAGAACTCTGCCCGCCCCTCGAACCTGTGCAGCGCCTCGATCATAGACGAATCAATGGATTCTCACCGCAGCCCATTGCATCCTCCCTCAGAAAAAGTAAGTCTCCGTCCTCTTCTGCGTGATTGGATGGGATGGACGGACGCTGGTCCAATTTTCCTCCAATCGGTGCGCACGATTCTTTCCCTCTGAAGCTACCTCGCCAAGAACGTGACCGTCTCTGTGGGGAGCGCAGATCGCACGGCCGGAACCTGCACCGTATCTGATTCCTTCAGAATTCATCCCGATTGGAATGATGAGACGTCATCTTCTCTCGTCTCGATCCATTTCCCCCTTCATGTTTTGCGTTATCCTCCGTCAGCTCGGTGAAGCGATTTAGTCCTTGAGGTGAATTCGAAAGGTGACCATTATGCGGCGTGGGTTCTCCTTATTCCTGGTCATTAATAAGCATTTGGTACTCAGCAAAATACCTATGATATCCCAAAATTGATCATGATTCAAAAAATTTGTAGACGAACAAAATCTTGCTTTTGAGCCTTTGTTGTAGGTAAAATTAATAGCAATGCGTTTCGCATTGGGGGCGTAAAATTAATGTTTTGGGATGGCGGAGGGAAACGCAAAACCCCCTGCCATAAAAAAAATACTCATATGAACATCGCTCACAATATAAATTCTCTCTCATGGATTTCAGAGAAGTCTCTTCCTCTTTTCCGAAAAATGTGAACTGATCATTTGGGAAAGAATATCTATATTGGGATTGTGACAATACCTGTTGACGTGAGAACAATGAGCCCTGAAGTAGTCTAAAATTAATTGGCAGGGGCCTGGCATCCCGGTTGGCAATGATCTTGAAAGAGATTTTAAAAGCAGGAGATGAAAGAGAAGAATCGCAAGGCAATGAAACGAAGGGCTATATAAAAAGCCAGCAATACGATCGAAACCCAGTTTAAAGTCAGTTTTGAGTTGCTTTTGTCGCTTAACTCAGGAGACAAGGTCAGAAAACGACACGGGAAAACAAGTTGGGCAAGCCCAGTCCAGTAGTGGGCCTCCTTTCAGTGAAGGAAACCCTCATTTTGTCGCCTAATTGCACAAAATGATGTCTCTTTCCGGTCTTCGACCATCAAAAAACCTCATTTCTCATATATATTTGGTAAAAAAAATAGAGAAACGGTGTCCATGAAACGATGATGGGACACTGAAGGGCTGTGCGTAGTTGGATCCACCCGCCACGAAGGCTGGCAGGGAACTGACAGCTCTGGATGCTGACACGGCGCCGCAAAGCCTGGATCGTATGCGCATGCGCATTGTGATCTACATCCTGAAGGACTCATTGGTGCTCATGGCTTCCCCTCCGTTAGTAAATTTCAAATCCAAAATTTGCAATAAACATGCCAATTTTAATGCATATTCACCTCAAAACGAACTCTGTATCTTGTTCATATCTACCCGCCTGCCAATTTTCGCATCGATCAGACAAATATTTTTTTAGTTATCGTCGGACAACCAAAGTGTGACACACTGACACACGGACACATTGACACACGGACGGACAGGACGGGACTATAAGTGGTCTTTTTCATTTCAGGAAAGGAGGCTCACTATATAGGAAACGGTTTCCGATTATGTCGAAAGTTTTTGTACGTGTGGTGGTAGCAACACCACCTGCCACTAGACGACTGAGTCGAGTTATCTCATGTCAGTTCCAAGAGATATCAATAGGCTGGGACCGACATGCGAACTCTTCCTCGTAAATAACTTGTATTTCATTCTAAGAAGGGACGTGCCGGTCTTTGCCTCGTCCCACTCCAATTAAAGCTATTCGCATTCAAGAACGTTCCCATGGACATTCTCGGTGACAGAGCTTCCACGAAAAATGATCCCCGATGGAAAGGACCTGACCTGCGAGTAAGCTAACATACGCAGACCACCCATTTTGAATTCAATCCTTCTTTCGCCACAGGGATCCTGAACGCGGGGAACGACATCGCCCTCATCCGCCTCCTCAACCCGCTGGCGTTCGGGCCGACCATCGAGCCGATCTGCTACACGACGACAGACGTGGTCGGGACTGCCAGGCCGGGATGCGACCTCAGGTTCTATGGCTGGGGGCACCTTTACCCCACGGATGCGGCGCCTGCTCTGAACCTGCAGAAGGCGAGCGTCACGGTCTCCGGCAATGCATCCGCTGACTGCAGGGGCATCGACGGCAAGATGGACTGTGTCCTTGGGACCGTCCCGTTTGGCAGAACCTGCAAGGTAAGTGCCATCATCACAGTATTTCTTCTAAATCTCACTTTCGTTCAAATTGTCTTCCTTCCATTTCATTTTCTTTCTGAAAGCCGCGACCATGAGTTAACGGGGCAAAACAGTTAAAAATGCACGGCATCGAGGGAATTGATGCATTCGACAGTTCGGTGAAGCATAGCAGCAAAGTTCCGATCCTCCGTCGTTAACAATGCAGAGAACGAAAGTGGAAATTTAACCTTTTGTTTTGGTCTCACCCCCTTGCTACACGAGTGACCCTCCTACCGTTTTTATTCTCCCCTCCTACAAATGCAGGAAATTGATGCTTTCAATGCGCGTCTTCTCCGTTCCTAGTGGACGTCTCCTCCCTTTCCCTCGACATTTAAAGAGAATTAACGACATCGGAGCAGTCGGAGTGGTAGTGTAGGAGGTACTTTCATAAGGATGATGAAATCATCGTGAAAGATAATGCGCATGTCCGGCATAACGCAATAAAAGGGTCGCGCGGGAGAGTCTCGGGGGATCGAGTCGGGTATGTCAAGTGAGTGAGTCGGACAAGGGAGTCGAATTGTAGAATAGTGAGGAGAAACCTGAGAGAAGACGCGGGATATTAAGTGGACCCTTGACGTCAGTGCTGGAGATCGTATGCTGTCTGTCA
>CAJPEV010000434.1:3864-119184 GCA_905338385.1 Darwinula stevensoni
CCCCCCCCCCCCCCCCCCCCCCCCCCCCCCCCCCCACCCCTTTCACCTACGGATCCGGAAATCCAGCCAAGGGGAATTCCATCGCGGGCTTCAGGTAGGTTCCAGAGACAGAAATACGAACCTCGGGAAAGCCACGAATGACGCCGTTAATCCGCGTCGCGCCGTCTCCATTCACCCTGTCCCATTTCAACTGTCCCCATTCAACTGCCTCTTAAACAACGCGTGCAGCATTTGGGGTACTGCGTGCCGAAACACAGGGAGCCTCAAAAGCAGCTCAAATTGTCAAGGAAGAAAATCGGCTTCCGCCGAATCAGAATTTTTTTTATCGATGGACAGTCGACAATTCTTTCCTTCAGGCACTTCGCATAATCATGAGAACTTGCCCTAAGGATTACTATTAGCTCTTGCTATAGGCATATTGCCACTAGGGAACCAATTGGAAATAGACGAGACCAACGTCATCACATCAAACGTATCGTTTCTCTCGCTTCCGGGCAAGACTCTCGTTCCAAAAGATAGTCTCTGAAGTTTGTGCTAATTAATTCCAGTCGGAGAACCGACCGACGTCACGTCGCGAGCCGCGAGAAATCCCTCCCCGCAACGGAACTCAACTCACCGATGAGGATTCTCCACCGGCTCGGGTCGCTCCACTTCCCCCGCCTCCCTCAAGAGCGCCTCCTCGAGCCGCTCCGCGAACGTCCCCCTCCTCCGCTTCTTCCCTCTCTTCGGGTCCTCGCGAGGCGGCTCGTCCTCTTCGAAGCTCCCATGCGCGCTCACGTACTCGGGGGAGTCGGAGCTCCCGCACGTCTCGTACTGGCTGAACCCGGCTTCGTCCCAAGGCCGAGGCAAGGTGAACACGTAGTCCTCCTCGCTCGATCGGTCCACCTCCTCCGGGTCCGCGTCGCCGAGGGTGACCTCGCTGTCCACGACCGTCCTCTCGCTGAGGCCCGAGCTCGTGCTGGCGGAGGGGCGCAGGACGTTCAGGGTCTCTCGGTCCTTGTCGGATCCAACCGACTCCATTTTTATCAGCCGGCTTCCCCTGCTCAGACGTGCACGGGAGCCTCGGTTAGCACAGTCATGATTCGTAAACACTAGGTATCGCTCTTGTCTATTATTTATTCTGAAGAGAGCGTCACCTAATTTAATTGTTGTTTTTTATTTCTATTATTGATGCAAAAAAAATATTTTCATGAGGCAATTTCAGCATTAATCTGTTACTTTTTCTAGTCGAACTTCACTCAGTTACGCCTCACGAACGGGTGGATGACAAGTGTCATTTTCAAACTGACCACCCACAAACCCGACTCTTTCCAACAACAACCTCAACGGACAAAACGGGACTTAACCTGCTGTTCCTGGACGGAAGGAGAATGCAAGGCGGCGGCTCGGGGGAGGGCTTCGTCTCGGGGGAGCTGGACCGGCTCTGCCCGATCGGGGGCAGGCGCCGGACGACCGGAGACTGCTGGAACCCCGTCAGCGCCTTGTTCAGCTCCCGGAGGATCCAGATGTCCTCGTATTGGCTCAGGGGGCATTCGCTGAAGTCTTCGGCGTCGATGATGGACAGCTGCAGCGGGGGGGTTTCTTCGTCCGCCTGTGGGTGTTCGTAATCTGTGAGCTGCGTCTCGACAAAATGCAATGAATATGCAAATAGAAATTATTTTTTAAATTAAATATTTGTGAGACCGACAACCACCCCCACTATAATGTAATACATATTTCCCCATGACCCATGAGACTGTCTTTAACCGAACCCTCCAACCCCCCCCCCCCCCCCCCACGGGAAGAGCCGAATTTCGGGCAATCACCTCCATCCGTTCTCCATCTCTCCATCCGTTCTCCACCTCTCCGTCCGTTCTCCACCTCCCCACCATAGACCATCAGACGCACAGGGACGGGCTGCCGGGGGCACTGCTCCCACTTCCCCTCGTACGGATCCCAGTAGATGGTGGAGGAGGGCTGGAACCCCACCACGACCATGGCCTCGTTGTCCTCCAGGTTCTCCACGAAGCACAGCGAGGCCAGCAGCTCCGGCTGAGTCACGAACGCTGTCGATTCCTGCAGAGGGTAATCGAATGACTGGCTAAAAAGATATCGTTTGTCGTCTTACATAAAGATGTTACATTTTACCTTTAAAATAATTCATATACTTTTTTATTATTAATCTCATTAGATCCAATTAAACATAAAGTACGCGATCCGTCTCGTGGAACCGGCGGTATTATTAATAGATATTCAATACGCTGAACCGGCACCGTTCAGTAAGGAACCGCCTAACGCAAACGGTGGGCTTCTTTTCACTCCCACGTTCAACAATCATATGCAATCATATTATGGCGTTGGAGTGGTCGAGAATGAGTGGAAAGGTGGAGAATGAGTGGAGAGGTGGAGAGTCGGTGGAGAGGTGGAGAACGGACGGAGAGGTGGAGAACGGATGGAGAGATGGAGAACGGATGGAGGTGATTGCCCGAAATTCGGCTCTTCCCGACCAGTGACATCCGATGCCAATGCGTGCACTAACTGAAAATCAGCTTTTTTTTATTGGCACGAAAGCAACCTGTGTATGCCTATGTGCCTCCACATGCCAAGTTTCCCAGCAAATAAAGAACTATCTTCTCACTCATTGTCGGAGTTGAAGTGTGCAAGCGCAAACGGATACTCGCAGACAGGGCGGAACTGCGTAAGTTGTATTTTTTTTTTTGGAAAGGAATCCAACTAAAAGACTATATCTTGTTCCATGATTTAAAGGCAGATGACGAGACGGGAAAGTTATTCTGAACCCTCTTCGCTAGAATCAGTCTTTCGCGAAAACTACGACATTAATAATTGCCGCCAGCCGCGTTAATCGATACCCTTGCGGGATAATCCCGGATAATCCGGGAGAATGAGAGGAGCCACTCCACTACAATAATTCACTTTCCGCCAGGCATCCATTTTCCAGGTCCCATTTCTCCAGCTGGTGCATTTCAAGCTTCAACATTTGTCTCATTTGTTTCTTCATCGAATCTCGCCCCAAACACCTTCACAATGAATCTCACCCACAAAGCGGACCAAAAGTCCAGCCAGACCTGATTGGCAGCATCGAAGAGCACCCTGCCCCCGATGCCAGGGCTGCCGAAGACCGTCTGCACCGCGATGCTCTCGGCCGACTCGATCTGACCCTGGTTTCGGACGATCAGAGGGCAGAGGGCGTCGCCGCTCGACTCCCAGTCCTCGATGCTCAGATGCTCTCGGACCGGCATCACCTGCGGGTGGACGCTGTGAGTCGATCTGGCAACCCTGAAAAGCATCTCGAGAAACGGAACGCAACCTGTCTGTGGAATGTGAGGGACCCGGGCGGCTCTCTGAAGCAGATGTCGTCGAAAAGCGCCAGGACGCACCGCAGCTTCACCTGCTGGAATGAACTGACCCGCGACAGGAATAAACTCGAAATCTGGCATCCGTGACTCGAAGAGTTCCTGCGACGCTACCAGTCCAGATGCCTGAAGAACGGGGCGAAGTTGCAGTCCTGCAGGGTCGGATGGGTCTTGGGGGTCCGCTTCGGGAAGCACGAGAAGAAGCACGCCGCCAGGATGGAGACCAGGAATCGGCGGTCCACCTCGATGCTCTCATCTGCCATTATTCAACATGATACATAATAATATTATATGTGAAATATATTGTAACAATAATTTAATAGAACTGATGTCATACAGCAATAATATCGCATAAATTAACATGAAATTTAATTTTTTGAAAATTCCATCATTCATGCTCATGATGCGAACTTCCTGAAAGAAGGGAATGGCTGTTTTCAAAATAAAATGTATCTTCATGAACCCTTAATGACCCTAGGATTCCGGGAGGAATTATCTCACATGGAGCCAGGTCTTCTAGGCTTCACACTTCCTCACCCACCTCATTACCATCAGGTTAATGAAGTCGTTGACTATAGGGACCGAACGTGGACCGAATATCGACCTGATCATTCTGTCAGACAGAGTGATCAGGGCGAATAGAACCTTTTTGGTCCTGGAAATTTTTTTTTCTTTTTGACTGGATTGCATGAGGAATTTCGTGCTTTTACATTGCTTTGCACCTGATAACCCCCTTCACTCCCCTTAAAACGGGTTCCACACAAGTGCCAGGAATCCGAAGCCCGATCGCAGGCGCCTCACCGTGCTGCTGCAGGCTGTACCGGAGTCCAAACGGGGGCTTCCGCTCCTTGAGCCTGAGGGCGTGCTCGGCCATGGCCGGGAGGATCCGCTCCACGAACCGCCGCTCCTCCTCGCCCGGCAGGGACTTGAGGTATCGCTTCAGGACTTCGAAGCTGTTCATTTCCTCCGCTTCGTTGTCCTCCGGGTCCAGGCTCACGCTGGGTAGAGGGAGACGTGAACGGTCACGAGATCGGAAGACGCTAATTTATGCAGCAGGGATTAATCAGATGGCAGCAGATCGGCTGTCAGTTGATTTAGCACTTAATAAACCGATCGCGCCATATGTTTGCGCGGTTCCACGCTTGCCATTATGTGAAAATGTCAATCTCGTGGTGGAAATTAAAATATGAATTAAAAAAAAAAGAAATGTCAATGAAACTGCAGAAAGTGGATGTCAGTTGAGATCATCCACGGGACTTTCTACTCGGCGCATGGGCATTTTGTGGGACATTATCTGTCAGAAAGCACTCGTCTGTTCGTTCGAGCATGAAGAAACCACCGAGAAGTGGATCGATCGAAGGAGAGAACGAATGCCGCGTTACGCTTCACACGACATTTACCAGGGCAAACGTCGAAGGGGCGAACGCATTTGGCTCCTTCCCTGCTTCGTCCGTTTCCTGTCCCGTCCATCATCGAGGATGCGGGGATGCTGCCAGGGATGCTGCCTCTTCGCATCGGGTTCTTGTGCATCTTTTTTTTTTAATAAATTAATTTATAATAATAATAAACTTATTGGAAGAGAAATGGATGGATTATGAGGCGGATTGGCACTCGAATGGATCCGCCCCGTGAGGATGACTCGGCACTCGCTCGAACCAATTATCAAGCAATGTATCAACTCGTGGGCCATAATTATCACGTTTTGGCAATGGATAAATTATCTTGCATCATTCGAGACCGAAGCGGGAAGCGTTTCTAGCGAAACCGGAATTCCCGAAACTGCACCGTCTTTCGAATTCTGAACCGCCTGGCTTTGTGGGTCCCACGAGGCTCATCTGGTTGCATCGCTTCGAGTCGCAATGAAGCCTCGAGAAAATGAGCTAATTAGATCGTTCCGAGAAGCAAACTTCTAAGGACGGATGCACGTGAAGAGTGCTTTACATTGCAGGCATTTCGAGCTGCTGTTGTAGTGCGTTATTTCACAATGTTCTGTAATGATTTGCCAAACATGTCCGATGTCCATGCAATAAGTACTATTTATTTTTTAAACTCGGAGCATGCTGTGTGTATCCTAAGAGCTATGCAACCACCTGGTGCCGTGTGGCATCCGCCCAACTCCACAAACAGGCGGCGAGACAGTCCCACACGAATGCCGACAACCTTGCACATTACACTGCGGTACTTTCCTGCACTAGGCGTCGTTTTGGCCTCAGGCGAGTTTCCGAGGAAAGCCCCACGTGTTTAAATTGGGTCTGTGAAACGGATTTAATGTGCACCATCCACTTGGATAATAAATAAAAATTCCACAGCGAAATTCTGGCAGAGAAGCGCCTGTCCTAATACCTAAAACGAGTGACTCAAGATATGTCTGAAAATTCTAGAGTAAATATAGAAATCCAGAGGAATTACGGAAACGATGTGGAAGGACCGACGGCACACGCGAATGAGACAGACGATGACCGACAGACAGACAAGGACAGACGAAGACAGACCAGCTGATGGAGTAGATCTTCTTCATGAGTTCCACGGCGTTGGAGGTGTCCCGGCAGTGCTTCAGGTCCTGGAGGTGCCTCAGGGTGCTCTG
The DNA here is from genome assembly GCA_905338385.1 of Darwinula stevensoni. Classification (NCBI taxonomy): domain Eukaryota; kingdom Metazoa; phylum Arthropoda; class Ostracoda; order Podocopida; family Darwinulidae; genus Darwinula; species Darwinula stevensoni. The sequence goes on from CAJPEV010000434.1 coordinate 9,802, forward strand.
CCAGGACGGCAGGTCGCACGGCAGGAGCACCAGGGCCATCTGCCGAGAGGGGGCGGAATGTGGCGGGATGTGGACTCGCGTGCGGACTCGCGGAAGGGCTTCGAATGAGTTCGCTAAACAAACTAGCAAAGGGGAAGAAAGAAACTTGGCTCTCGGCTCGGAGTCGGGCGAGCGAATGTGGGAAGTCGGGTGGGTGCGTGGGTATTTGCAGGGGGTATTTGCACGGGGTTCCAATTTTAGCGACGTCGCTGTGCGTGCCAAAAGGGAGAGGAAGAAAGACACGAGGGGGATTCCCCCTCTCTCCCTCGTCACGGCTCACGAAAATTGGGTTATACCGGTCGTGAAAGGGTGTGAAGGAACTTGGGTTGTTGCAAAAAAATGAGCTTGGAGCTGGATTTTCTCGAAGGAATCATCTAGATTGTAGGTGGATGGCTTTTATTTATTTAACTCTAAAGTTAGAATCTCTTTCCTTGACTTTGAATTATGAACATAGAAGGAAAATATCATGAAAAAATTATCAATATCCATTTGGAGGCAGAAGAAGCCATTAAAAATGTATCAGAAATTTAGGCATTATTTTTTCATGAGGAAAAATAGATTTCAGCGAAATACGGGAATTCAACACGGCGGTCCGAAGACGACCTATTTCGAAAGGGCATTCCCCTTTCTCCGCCTTTTCCCTCCTACAATGGCGATCAGTCTCGAAGTCCTCCCTGAAATATTCAAACGGCCAAAGCAAGAGTTAATCAATTACGAACCAGCAATCGCATTGGCACCTGCGCGATGCATATTTGGCAAAACTGCAAGATACCGATTCCCAATTCACCGACGGGGACTGAGATGCGCCAAAGCACAACGTAGATCATTTGCAGCTACGCAGGTGGAAGCATATTGGCTGATGGAAACACTTTATAACATCAGTGACGAGAAGCGAGAGTCAGGCATGAAGGTCGGTCGAGTTGCCTTGGGATCACCCTGCACGACATCAGGCACGCAGACTCAACCCATCTGATCATAAACCAGAGCTACCAAAGCAAAGCTGGTCTGATAAGGCCAAATTGTAGGCTAAGGGTTATTGTAGGCTAATAGTTTTGTTAGTAGATGTTCAGGGCAGGCATGCTAACCGTGATCGCATGACGGATGTTGCCATTTTGGTTTTCGTATTCTTCACGGGCATATTTGCCCTGTCTCCAATTGTCACTGGTGAAATTCATAAGTTCAAGAGCATTGTTCAAGAATATGTTTTAAATTTTATTTTGAATTCTGTTAAGTTTAATTTCAGGGTTATGTTCTGAATATGTTATCAATGGTTTAAAACAGGGTATTTAAGAGACATGGCAAAATATATACCCTGATGAAGGAAAAGCACACGGGCGATCGAGCAACCCTTACTACTAATGGAATCGAAGAGGCTGGAGAAGTTGCTTCCGGGTTTGACTGTGTTCGTCTCTGGCAAGATGCAGTTTCTTTACTTAACTTCGAGTATCGACCGTTTCTCCACTTCATCTTCGAAGAGTCTTCGGCCCTACCTTCGAATCTGCGGCTTGAGTGGTGAGTTCTCAAAAATCATCAGATCTCTTTGACTTAGGCCACGTGGGCCTGATGTTCTCAACCAGTGTGGTGGGGTGTGCCTCTCTTCAAGTGTCACCAGAGCAGTTTTACAACACCGATCCGGAGTTAAAGTTAATCCAGTCAATCTATTCCAGAGTTTAAGTTACTGAGTTTGTTCTAATCGTCCAGATCGGATATTGCGGATTCTATAAACTCCTCCTGGAGTTCTACCCGTTGCGGATCCCTGTACGTTTGACACTGATCTCTCCTCTCCCTTTTCTCTACGTTGCAGTCTCAAATCTGTCACTACCAGTCCTTCGCTGTCTCTGGATAATTCCTTCTGACCGCTTCAGCCCTCCCGAGGGCTAATTTCGAAATAATACAGTGACACAGCAGAGCCCTCGTCTGATTGGCCGCAGCCGAATGACGTCACAAAATAGTAATGGCAGCACTCATGGCTTGAACGAAGCAAGCATGACGTGAGGATGTCACTGAGCAACGAGAAAGAACTGGAGGTAGCGCACAATACAATGTGGTTGCAAGCCCGGATTAAGGTTACGAGGGGCCTAAGGCTAATGGGAGGGAAGGGCCTAAGTATAAATTACGTATTGCAAACAAATTAACAATTAGGGCCTAAAGTAGGGCCTAAAAATATGAGGGTCTAAGGCTATAGCCTTATTAGCCTATGGGTTAATCCGGCCCTGTGTGGTTGGTATCATGGCGGCTCTTCTCCATTCGCTACAATGGGATTTTCATAATTTCCTTTCCCAGTTTTCTTGCTGCTGTGAACACGATGAAAGACAGTTATGGTACTGGAGGCCAAAAAATTCAGGGGGAAGTTTCACAGACCTGATAACGTGAGGTCGGAACGGTTTTTCTTCTATGGATGCGAGTCCCCAATTTTTTTTGAGTGGGCCTCAAGTTCCAGGCCTGCCTTTGCTGAGATTCCTGGGCCCACGAAAGCTATAACGTTACGCCGCCCTTGTTTCATCAAAGTCGACCTATTTTACAGCAGATCTAAAGCTTGAAGCCAAACGAACTTCGAGGGAACGTGCAAAGGCAAACATAGGCTAATGGAGACGAAGGGCGACCACGAGGTGCATGGTAGAGGTGTTGGCGGGTCATGGTATGGGATGCTTCCGTATTCAGTATGGCTGCTCGAATGACCCGCGGCACCTGCTCCGCTACTCCGCCAATGCGCACCACTGGCCCGCTACCAACTCTATGAATCACTTCGCACTTGAATCGCCGGCATTCTATGACCTATTCCCAATCACCCTTTACTGCGATTAGCCTAAACTGCAATATTGGATCCATGTGCATGATAGAAGGAAGTCTTGGAACGACTCAATGGGGCCTATTGGCTCCTCTGAGGACCTATTGCGCCTGCTGTGTCGAGGCTGTTTGCTGCGTGTAAGTATTTAGAAGAAAGTTGGGTTTAAAATTCGGGAAAATCCCCTAGAAGTGAATGGTGACTAGCCGCCATGATACCAGCAAGTAACATGAATGCTGAAACCTCCTTTAGTTAACGGTCCTAGAGTACAAGGATTCCCATAGGATTCCATGTATGGACCGTTAACTAAAGGAGGTCATTCGAGCTTAAGTCTTCCAATTGCAGCACGCATGCCTATACTGTTCCTATGGGTGCGCCATTTGCAGTTCTTTTTCTTAGCTCCTCTCGAATGTGAAGTCATCCATGCCTGGCCAATCAGACATGTGCGGTGCTGTACCGCTGTATTACTAGTATTTCGATATTAGCCTCCAGGGGTCAAGAAACACCAGCCTCATTCTCCCAATGAAGCAGGTGTTTCTTGAGGAGAGTCCCCTCTCCTCGCAAGCATGTTACTGTATATGCTAAACATATGTCAAGCTGAATATAAGGGTATTTAATTCCGTGAGATACAGTAACTACGCAGTGATTCTTAACAGTATTATCAAAGTTTAATGCATGTAATCCAGAGAGTGTGAATTGAAAGCATCCTTTTTTTTCAATCTGTTCTTGCCAACCTATCTTAATGTGCAAATTAACCTAAATTGTTTTAGACCAGACGTCCCTCTCCTCACTAACCTAATTTACGTAATTACTGTAATGTCGAAATTTCTTTGCTCTTGTCAACCAGCCTTCTGGTCTTTTCGAACCATTAGGAAAGTATTCTCCCAGTAGCATCTCGCGCTCTACCAGTCCCTTTTGGTCCAGGAAGACTACCAATAAAATCATGGGTACCACACTAGATCTGGACACAACTCAATCACCACCTTTAGGTGGTGATTGAGTTATATCCATTCCCCCCCCCCCCCCCCCCCCCCCCCCCACCCAGAGTTATATCCCTCCCCCCCCCCCCCCCTTCCCGAAGTTAACTATTGAGTCCGGGCCAATTAGTCCCGACGGTAAGCCCATACCAAGCTACCTCGAATTACGGGACGATTGGCAGGGAGGATGAGCTTTTTTTTAATCCTTTCGATCGTCGTCGTCGGAGCGAGTCAGCACCAATGTCACCAAATGTTTCGGGGGGAACGAGAATGAAGCCACCCTGTTAGCATTGCCTGGCAACAGGGTCGCTTCTGGTCGGTCACGTCGATGCTGTAACGGAAACGAGGTCGTACTCAATTGTGCGTTTGAGGAAAACCAAGGAAAGCGAGGTGTTCGCGGTCCTGATGGAACCTGCGGTGTCATCCGTTACGTGTCCGCGGGCCTGTATTTTCGAGTAGGAGGGTTTCAGAGCTTCGCTGCTCCTTCTCGTAGAAGGATGTGGAAACGTAGCTTCTCGGATCGTTTCCTCGTCCTCGTCCTCGTTCCACCACACATCTGCAACTGATTTTCCTCCGGGATCTCATGCCCGTATCATGGGTAATCATGTACCGGCCAGAACGTTAAATGATTCCGCAGCAGGAGCTAACGCGGAAACAAAACACGATAATTAGCTATTATATGGCGTCATGTATTGATGAAATTAATTTCCATACTATCTGAAGAATGCCGCTCTCAGTGAACCAGTCTCGATCGAGGGCCAATTCTTAGAAGAAAATCCCACGTAGACGTCTGTGCCAATTTGGCACGGTACCTCGAGAGATGTCAGCCCTTTTTTCCCTCACTCTTGGAGGATGAGGTTACACTTGACGGGTATGCCAAATACTACATTCGTTTACTTTTAAACGACAACTATTATTGAAATACTACGTTGTCTCCGCATTCTTCACGACAGATTGAATTCCCCTGTCGTAATCATTTATTTGGGAGGACTCGAAAAAAAATCATAAAAAGTTTTGACTTATAGGTCCATTTGTCCAAATAGAAATTGCTCTTGAAAATGAAACCTTTTTTGCAAATCCCCTATCCAGATAGATTTGTGCAGTAGGTACGAGACGTATTTTTGCATCGTGAGACTTTAGACATTTCTATTCGTCGGGGACAGGATTAATTAGCACCAATTTTCGCGACGACTTTAGACAGACCGTCCTCATTGTGATTGTTTGCAGTTTTTGTCTTCTCACAAGTGGAGACGTACACACGTTCAAGAGTTTCTAGGAGCGTTCCTTGCGGAATTATGACTAAACTTCCAGAGATCTCCTGTATAGCCCGTAGAAGACTCTTCCAGTCTGAAAGGGAGAGGGGGTTTCTCACTTTTAGTCGACGGCACAAAATTTCTGCTTTCTATTCACTCGTTTTCAAATATCTGCTGCTGGAGACTGCAGGTAACCGTATACTTGGACGAGATTTTGGAACACTCAGTACACTGAGTACTTGACAGTAATGGGCTCATTGAAAGGATTAGTCGAGCCCATTAATATTTCAACTGCAGACATCCGTTCGGCAATATTGATTTTGTTCTTGAGAATCATTTGCAATATTTTTTTAAATCAGTGTCTTTCGATTATTGCAGGACTTGTTCCATTATAGGAACCCCTAGAGAAGGCACTCCAGTCTGCTGAGAGAAGTCAAGGCTTGACTGATAGGCAATGATTTGTCTCATGTCTTTTTTCATATTTTCCGTCATGGACTCATTCGGTGCGATAACTTCAGCATTTCTCTGAAATGCCATCAATATTGATACTGCTCGTACTAGCGCAGTACTGATGCCACTACACGGAAAAACGCTCGAGGCCAGAGTGCCACGGGTGCCACCCTCGTCGAAATTTGTTCTGCCTTTAGTCGGTTTTTCATCTGTGAACATTCTTCAGCTCTTCTAGTTTGCATGCTTCTTCAGTTGTTTACACCCCTAACCCGGCACATATGTTGATGGAACGTTTTCTAAAGGTTGTCAATGTTTCTTTATGTTGCAAGGTGATCACCTTTATTCCATTGTATTGATATTTCTTATAGTATTTAGTATGGAATATTTCATTGCCCAAAACTGCCGAGTGGTACATCTGGCATTTCGCGGGAAAACGAAAGTAGGTAGGCTGTGTTTCTAGGTACTGAGAAAAGTTCATAAAGGAACGGTGTTAAGGAACGGGGACGATATAGCGATTCTCGCCAGGGACGGAAGGGACAGTTTTTCAGATTGATGTGGCTTTTCACAGCGACATTTTGCTGGATGGATGACGCAATCTGCATCGGACGAGACAGAGTGACCAAGTGGGTCATGATCAGCAGATCACTTCGTGTTCACATTATGGAGCGAAAGTTCATGGAAATGGAACCTGTGAAAAGTAATACTGCGCTGGACGCAATGAGCGCCATCCCGCCATGATGCATGTTGCGTCATCTAAACGTGAACGTGTTAAAACGTATACTTTCATAATGCATCTAATGTTTAAGAAATCGAAGCAACACAATGATATTCCAATAAGTGGAATCCACTGCATATATCCCAGTAGCGCCAGAGGTTGACTCAATGCTGGACCAATATTAGGTACGTTGGCTACGCCTTGAGCAATATAGCCGATCTAGGCATAATACTGGTGAAGCAATGCCTCCCTAACGCTACGATTCTATCATTGATCCGATATCGGGCCGATGCGATGATCCAACATGCTTAAGTTGCACTTAGAAGTTTTAGGGAAATTGTGAAATTCTCCAGGTTACTAGATGGAGGTGTGGGTTTCGCTTTTCGCACAGTACACAGAACGTCTCTCTCCCTTTCCCTGGAATGGTCCTTCTGGATCGGAGGACCCTCCGAGGAGTGTTTAGTACCTCGCAACATGTCTCGCTTAATCTCATAAGAATCAATGAACACAGACACTTCATCATTTGTTATCCCCATATTCGAGACAGTTTCATGGAGCCCAGGCCATAAACAAGAATCATATTCCCGATAAGAACGCCTACGAAAGGCAGGGTGACTTCATCCTAAAGGATTTTTAGGACCTTAAAAGAGGGTCCATGAACTCAATCCCCATTTTCCTCTTTCTGAGAGAAGGATGAGGAAATGAAGGGCAGAATTCAGGGACGTTCCGTGGAACATTACGGGTGGGTCAATCGCTGAAATGCACATATTTAGCACATTCTGGGGAAGATCAACTCTCGCACTGTACTATATTCCCTGCCTATTCATAGAAAAACACTATTTTGTGCATTGGCAGGGGTTACACTAATACAGGCTTCGTCCTGTTGATAGGAATGTCTTCGCCATGACAGGGTCATAAATTAAAGTTTATGGTACGAAATGATGAATGAAATAACTCGATATTGGCAGATTATCGGTCCAGTTCAGGGCCAATATCGACCCAATGCTTTTCCGGTTAGTAATGCCAATGACGGTCCGGATTAGGTGTCAGTGAGGCCATGTTCTTCATCAACATTGCAGCAACTCAAGTTGAATAGTGCTGGAATATCATGTGTTACATTGGAAAGCGCACCTGTCTGCAGGGACATGAGGGGAGACCTCCGTTTAGATGTCAGTCATTTTAAAAGTATACTTTTAATTATTGCCAGCACCAGCTCAATAATAGAGAACCATCGAAGGCGGGTCAAGCCCAGTAAAAAATGTTTCATGGGGCCATCGCTGGCTTTTCGTCGACGCGTATATAAGCCTTAGTCAAGCCACCACTGGCATTTGGTCGGCTTACGGTTGATTTAAGCCGTCTTATGGTCGGGCACCTCCTGATGGCCCTTAATCGGGCCAACTTTGGCTCGTTGTTGGGAAACCGCCCATGCCCCAACCATAAGCCAACTTTTCACAATGATGAAAATATATATTTAAAAAAACTATATAAACCGCATCTACAGCATTATGCATCTTGGAGAAATAAGAATGCATACTCTGGCTCCTACTGCTCCTTCATCTGGGAGAGATGAAAAAAGCAAGATCTTACACCTATCGCCAAGACCTGAGAATATCTCAAGCATCTTCCCTTCCAAATGCAAAGGCTTCCAGGAGCGGAATCATATGGGAATTCAAGGGTATCTGTCTTCCACGCAGGAAACCAGACACCACACCTGACAGGTGATAGGAGTTCACAAAATCTTATGGCGGGGAAGCTTTCCACGCCCATCGTGGAAAGAATAAGGATCCTCCCACGGACCTCCAGACCGGAATTTCCTGTATTGTTCCAGGACTAGGTTACATCTTCAGAGAAATGTTTCAAGGAATTCAATTGTCTTCCACTGAGATCTATGTGAGGAGCCATAGGCAAATGCGTCAAAGGGACAGGGGACTCATTTCAGTAGAATCCAGGAAGTGACTTCTTATTGCGACCACTTTGACTCCATCTCATGTCGGTTTGCGAAACCTTCTCAGCCACATTAGCTCACCTTCGGCGAGTGAATGGCCGGCCAATCACTCGCCAAAAATGAGCCAACTTCCCCAGCTATGGCCCGACGATAAATCAACGAAAATGTTTGACTGGAAATGCATCAGTACCTCAATTGTTCAAATCGGTCAAGTAGTTTCTCGCTTTGGGCTTCCTGCAAACTTTGCAAAGGAAGGAGCTATTCAGTGTCTGTTGAGTCTTGGAAGCCTCTGAAATCATTGCTCCGAGACACCTTATTTGTGCTGGTGAATTCAGGACCTTCCTGAAAGCATTTTTCAGAACTGTGAGTACTAGTTCAATATTGGAGACCACGAGGAATAGCTATCAAGATGAAGTGAGCGGCTCTTGGTACCTCACTTACCGAAATTGATTGGTCTAAACGTTTTTGTTTTGAAGCTGCCGGTCCATTTTTGAAATCTGAGATCTCAGGACTTTCCGTTCTGACTTAGCCCTAGATACCTATTAAATTTTCATCCACGTCCTGTAGTCAGTTCACAGTGCCCTATTCGTTGAGATCTGTTTGATGCATCAGTAAGGCCAATGGGAAATCAATTAAAAATATATAAGATACTAAATATTAATTGAAGCTTTTGGAAGATAAATGATAAAAGAAAAGTATCAAATCCCAAGTTAAGAATTATTTTAAACTTGAAAATGTCCCAGATTTCGTCGGAATGAAAACGGAGATCAGGGCTAGAAAGAATTCAGGGGAGACGTGGTGATCAGAACTGGCAGCTGTCGTGAACGAGCACAGGTCATCGGCATATCGCTGGAGTACCCTTTGCAATAATAATCATGAGTATCCTCGCACTTAACCCAACCTGCCGGCTGAACGTCAGAAAGGCATCTGCCGGGACTCGCTTCTTGCATGTTGCACGGGTCTTGAATCACGGTTATGAAGCAGAGCATGCCACGAACGACTGTCACAAGGTGTGCGCAATGCATCCCTGGGGGCGTTGTACCCGCAGAAGCCCTTGTTGAAAGCCTCCTGCACCTCCGACATATTGTCCATGGGGGATGTGAAGTTCCTGTCTTTCACGCACTTCGACATCTCGGCCAATTCAGAGCAAAATCCCATCGCGTCGCAGTTGGCCATATTCTTGCAGGCTGACTGACTCGGAGCTAAAACCGTTCTTTGGAAACACTCGAGCACGTTCCTTCGCTGATTTTGACACCTCACCAAGGCAAGGAAGAAGTAGACGAAGGCGCAGAGTGTATTCATGGTGGCTTCTGCTCAGAGAGTGGAGGGCACGAGCCTCTACTATAGGCCCTGGTCCTACCCGCCGGTGATAAGAGACAGAAGCGCAGGATGAACTTCCGGCGACGGGAACTGATCGAGTCTTGACTCGTCCTATGACTAAAAGGGAATCTGCAATATAAACTAAATTATGAAATGATTAATTTCCTACATGTTCTGGCAACTTTTAGCCAGTGAGAGTATTTCACTCTATTTCGGCCATTTCGTGCCATCGCAGACGTACTTTGTTCCACGGTACCGGAAAACAGTACCGTTTGGAAATTGATTCATTTTAGGATTCCTTTCGCTATCGCGAAAGGAACTCTGCCAAGGGGCCCCGACTAGTGCTGAAAAATACAAAATGGAGGACCACGGGTTCGGTCGGTAGAGCTTGTATTTGTATGGCTCATCATTTGGGTGTTCTCTTTTCCCACGACTATTGCTATCGTTATCATTTATATGGATCATCATGTGGGTACCGCTCCGTATTATTATGTTTTTATTGGGCGGAAGATGTGACCCTCACTCCAGGAAGTAGTCATGGGTTGTCTAGGGGGCATATAGACCCCTCGAAATGGGGAATGACTAGAGATAATTGGAGAGAAATGAGAATTCACCGTGCTTAGCTCGCCTGGAAAAGGGATTCCACCCCTTCAGAGAAAACATGGCGATAGGGTGACACTCTCAGGCTTCATTCCCTTATCAGCATATGGTTACGATTAGCGGCTTAATTTCTTCTCAAACCGTATTTGGCTTTGAGTCATGTTTGTGCAACATTTTGTTGCACAACTCTCCGCTCACAAAAACTTTCAGGGTGTCGAGTGAGACAAAAAAGTGTGTCTGGTCATCGCCTGGGTGACACGAAATAATGTGCCATGAGTCTTGACACACTTACGGGTGTCATTTGGCACATCTTACAGCAAGTAACACATACCGAAGTGTGTCGGATGGCACACGAACAAGTTTTAGCTGATGGACGTGTGTCAATCGATACGCACGGAAAAAGTATAGCTACAGAATGTCATTCGACACGCATTACGCGTTTTTCGGGACCAATATCAATAAATACTTTCAGGGCATATATATGCGTGTCGAATGACACATTATGATGTGTCATTTTTCTCTGTGTAGTTTCGAAGAACTTTTGATAAGAAAGATACGCCGAAGAGACTTCTCTGTCGTTTGAGCTGCGGGACCCCCCCCCCCCCCACGACAGCTCTCCTGCTCTTATTGCTATATCAATGTGATTCCGATGAATCGTGGACACTTGGATTAGGGGACTGGATGGATTTTGCATGAAAAATAACGCAAGGAAGTCTGAGATTACTGTATTATCGTAATATACTGAGGTTAGTAATATCTGAGAAAGTACGAATATTCAAGATTATGGACCACTTAAAATCCTTGGAGTCATGGCGGATGAAATAAATCAGCTGGATGTAGATAAAAAGCAGCAGAATCCCTCAGAACGGTGGAAGAGTTGCTCACATGTTTGATCTGCTGAATGATCACAGCAAACCAAGAAGAGCGAGGCTGTTGTTTACATCAATACGACGACCCATCCTCGTCTTCGGAGAAGAAGGAGCCAGGACGCTAACGATCTAGCCGAAGAGCCTGCAGGCAGGAAACACGAGAGAGTTGTGATTCAGCGTCGCACCAGACATCCCTGGGGACCTGGGGAGGTTCTCCTTGCTGATATCCCAGTTTATGGCCTCGAGCCCCTCCCACAGCTTTCTCGTGTGGCAAGCGGATTAAGTTACTCGAAGAGGCTGTTTGCGAGAACGACATCAAGGGGAATTGGGAGTCGATTCGATCATGACACTAACTTGAGAGAATGCATTTACGTCGGAATGATCGTAATGGAGGGATGGAAGGAGAATCCATTTCGCTGCCTGGATAGGAGACCTCATGGGGAAAGGTCGTTGTAGATCCGAGGACCAAGAAACAGTCGCTTTAAAAAAAGAAAAATGCCGCAGAGAAGCGATGAATGGCCCTTGAAGAAGTGAAGAGGTTTGAGAAACTTCTTGAGCTGAGTCATTAAGATTAATCAGATGTAAAGAGAAAAAAGCTGCATTCACGCTGCAAAATTTCATACCTGAAATTCATGGAAGGAAGGAATTGAAAGGACTTCAAAGATAGAAATAACAAGTTATAATAGGTCATTTGACGCTCTTAAATATGTCCCGAAAAAGTTGATTCATATTGGTCTCGAAGAACGTGTCACGAGTGTGCCGACCGACACTTTTTGTAGCTGGACTTTTTTCACGTGTCAGTCCATCTGTTAAAACTTGTTCGTGTGTCAAGCGACGCATTGGCCTGTGTAACTTGCAGAAAGTTGTGCCAAATGACACACTTAAGTGTGTCAAGGCTCATGACACATTTCGTGTCACCCAGGCACATCCAGGTCAGACACTTTTTTGTGTCATTGGACACACTGAAGTTTTCAGTGTTGCAGCCACTGGCAGTAAAAAAAAAGGTTCTTGGATCTGAACATGCTAGGTTAATTTCACCCGGTAATGTAAGTTAACATGTACCGAGTGATGCAAAGTAAACGTATCCTGTTTGAGGTTTGGAAAAAAAAACCTACGGTAGAAATGTAAGATTTAAGATTCTTTTATCCTACAGAAAGCACTTTTAAGGCCGCACTTTGAACGACTGTCCCTTTTAATTCCGAAGACCTAGACCTTTAGGAACCAAATTGGATACTGATATTTCTGATGGATGTTTAAAAATTACGATCCTAGAATTTTCTCAGTTAGTTTCGCAAGACATCAAACAGAACGCGTTTTTTTTTAGCGCCACCCGATATACCGTATAGCCCAACACAATTATCCCTTATGAATTAACCCTTATGAGCGGAAAGTGTCAAGAGACATAAACCTTTTTGATGCATCCAACTAAAAGAGATTTGGAACATATGAGATTATTGCAGGAGAAAATGAGGAAAGACAAAAGAATTGATGTCTTCACTGCACCGAGAAATACGGGAGAAAGCAAGCAAGGGATAATATCCTATTCGCGAGAAATTCTCTATTCAGCCAAGTTTTTGATAGACTCCTGCAATCTCCGTGCAATCTAGAGTTTTAAAATGATTTTTACCTCATTCCTTCTCCATAGCCCCCTGCTTTCTCCTCTTCCCAAGGGCAGACCCTCAAGCTCCGTTTCCCGCTGCGTTTTCCTCCATCTGCAGTCAGAACTTGCTAAATCTCTGAGCTTTGTAGCTTTCCCTCGATACGTGACAGGACTTCCTACCGGATAATTCCTATTGTAGCAGAAGACGCCTCGGCAAGAATTTGGAGCTTCGGTGACAGGGCTTAGAGGCTAAGGAAGAGTTATCGTGGCGCCTCTATCCCTCAGAATGATACGATTTATGGGTCCGGGTGTCAAGATGCTTGATCTCAGGGAAGGGTTGCGCGATTTCATGACTGGATCATGATGAGATTACGAGAAATAAATCTCCATTTTTACTCTATAATAGAAGGGGATATTCAGGCTAACCAGTCTCTCATGACCATAAATATCCAGATTTTTATATACACTACTGAAGGACAACTCATTTATTTTGGGTAGCTGGGCAATGGTCGCCTCAAGCTGAAGAATAGTTATCTAGAAAACCATAAATATTCGTTTTTGACGACGACACTCGCCAATTTGAGGAGGAAACAGCGGTCGCGACAAGTCTACATCTCCGGCATCCGGATCATGGTCCACCGGAGCGGGAACCGAATCCCCCCGGGGGAAGCATCCAGGGCCCTGTTGCAGGAGGTGCAGGGTCGTTGCCGGTCATTGGACGCGTTGCATATGTCGCTGAGAAGAACAATTTCTTCTCCATATATTTGTGCCCTTCAGAATCGAGACTAAGCATCTCGAACACGAAATCATCCTCGAAAGACACATCTCCTTAATCTAATTTAAAATTATGATGAGAGTTGAAGGGACCCACGTCAACGTCCAACAAATCAGCGTTTTAGTTTCGGTGCCGGTTATTTGAAAATGAAAAATCAAAACGTCAAAAGGCAAAACTAGGTAATAACGTTCCGTTCTGAAATGGAGCCTCTTTAAGAACTCTTTACTTATTTTGTGACTCTAAGTAAGAAAAATGTTCGATGAAAAAAGACATTTTTACTCATAATTCCAGCTATATAAGAAGTTTCCGAATGAAAATTTTTGTGACTGCCAAAGTAGAGTTTACATTGGTACCTCTTTATTGTGTAATTGAATTTCTGATGCGGTTTGCAACAGGGTTGGCTTTTGATGACTGGTGTCCTGCAAGGTGATGGTATGCAAACGCTCCGCTTCCTCCTCCTTTGTCATTGAAAATGGGGTGAAATCATATCATGCCGAGCTAAAGCAATAGCTTCTCCCGTAACACAGTACAATAAAAGTCAGTGTAACAGCAAAAAGACCGGTAATCGTATGAAGTGTGATCTACCTTATAGTGTCAGGTATGAGGTGTGACCTACCTATGATCTGTGACCTACCACAGCTCTTTGGATATGAAGTGTGACCACGGTTTGCATGATATAAAATATACAATTTTTTAACACGATTTTATTATTCAGAGCCACTTAGGTCTGCAAATTTTGTCATTGACTATTGCCAGGTTTCACATTATCGGCGAACGTAGACTTGACGTCCGTGATGAAAGCCTCAAACCTGTTCGAGGGGTTGAGGCTACGCCACCAGGCCTCAACGAGGTGTCTTGGCTCGGGCATTGTCCCATGCATTTCTTATACTCGATCTTGCAAAATGCCCTGTTCATTGAGCCAGTAAACTGCACTTTCCTTACTACTAATGATCGAGAAAAACTTCGGCGTCGCATCGTGGCAGCTACTGCTGCTGATGAAGCAACGCGCCTCTGTGCACGCCAATATGCATGCGGTGGTGGATGCAGAGGGGGGGGGGCGACTACCTCCCCCCCTCATGGCAAGGTTTGCATTAAATTTTTTTATTTTTAAAGTCACCTACATTAATCATTATTGGGGCCAGTGAAAGTTTTCCAAGGTATCCACATTTTTACCCCATTTCAGACAGAAAATGTAAAAGGCGATAGGACGGAGAGTGGTGGTAGGTGTGGGGGGGGAGGGGGTGATAGGAACTAGGGAACCGCCCCCTAATGAAAAATTTCTGTATCCACCACTGTATGCATGTGACCCCACCCATGGGCTTCCCGTTCAGTGACACTGACAGGCATATTGTTGGCGTATTTGTGGAGAGGGGGGAGGAGGGAGGGTCGAGTCTGGATAGACCCCCCTTAAAAAAATAAACCTCCCAATATGCTTATAATTTCATCACACAGTGTTGTCGCTACAGCGTAATGTAAGACACCTTCCCACATGGAAGGTCACACCTCATACCCAAAGAGCTGTGATAGGCCTGTTAAAGACAGTGAATTAAAGTTTTTAAAAAGATATACAAAAGATTTGTTTAAAACTTTATAAACCGTAATAACGGTTTCTGTTATAAGGGTGTCTGAACTCACCCCGTAATTATTGTAGGTCAATCACCCATGCATCATTCAGTTCACGGTCGCGAAGAAAGAGGTCTCTGATGAACCAGGACCTTTTGAGAAGGTCATCCTTATGGTTGCATTCTCTGTCAACCAGGCTACTAACGGCCAGCTTCTACACCTTGTATACCTTCCGATTCATACAATTCGATTTGCAGGTTAAGTCATGCTGGAAAATGTGATAGACTACGAAAGTCCAGTTTGCCAGATTTGGAGGGGGAAGGGGGTGTATGGAGAAGGCCGTACTCAAGCAATTTCCTTACCATTTGGCAATGATAGACTCCTGCAATGATGTGCCATTTAATGAACGACCAGCAATACAATACTTTAAGACAACTTATAAAAATAGATATTAAGCGAAAATAACTGAGAAATCACACTGTGGAGGTAAATTAAAGCTTATCGAAGATGAACGAAAAGAATAAGTACATCCAGATAAGAAAAAATATTCGAAATGGGAAGATCACGGAATCCAGGACTTGAATGGAAGAAAACGGCAAAAAGGAGAGCAAGAGATAATCCGGGAGAGACGTCGCCATTGGAAGCGGCCGCTGTCGCGGGGTAACACAGGTCATCGCCCAATCGCTGCAACACTTTCCGAAGCACACCATGGGCCTCGTTGCACTGAGGCTGATGTTCCGGCCTGTGCTTAGAGAGGCATTGAGCAAGGCTCGTTTCGTACCGGTTGCAAGAAGGCCGACCTTCTTCGAGGAGACAGAGAAAGACGCGTAGGAACATCTCTTCGCAGGCAAGCGGAGAGAAGGCTTCCCTCGTAACATCGTCAACACACAGATTCCTATGCATTGCCTTCAACGCCTTGTGGTGGCGGCATGCGGAGGACTCGTTCTCCAAGCACTCCGACACAGCTTGCACGGACTGGCAAAACGAAGCGTAGCAGTCTCTCCAGTCCTCACAGACTGGAAGTCGGTGCTCTATTGAATCGAAGCACTCGTTGGCTTCAGGGCTCAGTGGCTCCGCCGTACACTTGTCTTCGCACCTTACCCAGAACAAATGGGCGAAGAAGAAAAAGAAGAGACGCAGAGTCTTCATGGTGATTCCTACTCAGAGAATGAAAGATAACTGAGACAGTGGCAGATAACGGTTTTGCACAACGTTTGCACATACACAGGGTCACAAACGAATGGTTCACGAGCGGGAGATCTTCGCCACTACTGAGCTACAAATGCAATAAATAAACGAATCAATCCAAGCAGGCGAACGAGCGAGTGCCTCCTTCCTCCTCAGGAGAAACCCACAGACTAAGAGGAAAAGAACATTATCCAGAAGACCAACTCCGGGTTCGCCTCCATCCCCCCCCCCCCCCTTTCCTCTTACCCGATTCGGTCCTCCTCTATCGACCCAGGATGCTTATATGCTCCCCGCGCTGCCATTGGCTGATTTCGATTGCGTTCCCGTGGGAACGGAACTGGTTCCTCGGCAGCTGTGACCCATGTCGAATTAGTTTAGGACCGGTCATAATTAACAAACTTTATTTCCTTCTCCGCAAGCATGCGTGTGAGTTTCATACCCATCTGCGAAATGGACCCTTGCAGGAGACTGGGATAAACAGGACGGGAAGCCAAACCTAAAATATTTATCATAAAAGAGACAGGGTCAATTAACACAAAGAGCATAATCCACGGTATTCCCGGTTTCCCCGATTGGGAAAATACGAAAGAAGTCTTTTTTTCCGGCGCGTTGCCATCAAAGAGAGATATATGATTCCCACGAGAATCTAGAGAAAATGTCATCGTTCGAGGAGTTCGTTACTCAAATCTGTCCCAGAATTGTGAAGGTATTCAATATTTTGCGAGTGGTAGAAATCGGAGATATTTTTTGCTTTCAAGGTACCCATTAACTTCTCACGTCCCGTGATGCTTACAGCAAATGTCAATTATTTGGCCTTGACTTTGGCCTGTTCGGGGGAACTTGATCAATACGAGGCTTTTGCACGAGTCCCTTCCTAACACCAACCCCTTTTATGGGTCATGAAAACGAACGAAAACTTTAACCCTTTCAAACCTGAATTAAGGCTGTTATCGGAATAATATATATATTTGCATTTTTGAGCTCTTTCGTGATTGTTATTGAAATGTTCATGCTTTATATGTAGTTTTCATATTTTGCATAAATTTACCACATCATACAATATATGTTATATATTAAACATTTAATTAAATACCTGAAGATTACAAAACTAATGGGTGAAAGAAGGCCTCTGATGGAACTGAGCCATGCATAATTGCTCCCATTGTAGCGTAATATGGAGCGCAAAGTCAGGAGAATCCTAAGATATTGTGTAATGTAAATGTAAATGCAATGTCCATTGGAATGGACGCCAGATCTGAAAGGGTTAAATACTTCATCAGGATAAGTTGGTGAACAACTCCAGGATCATTCAAGGTCATTATTTACATTAGTCTACTCAAGTCAATACTGTTCAATCAATGTTCCGGTGAAAGGAAGGGATTTTTCAACATATTTGGCTATAAAAAAAAGATATGAAAGCGCTTCACCTTTGCCTATCATGCCTATCACAGGCATCAGATCAATTTCAGCCAAGGGATCTGATTCTGCTTTCATGGGGAGTCGAGTCAGTTCAAAACGGAGCTAGTTTGAAAATTTGTTTTATTTGAAAGCATAATAGAAGCTCGAGGAGATGAGCCTCATCTAGTTAGTCTGATGAGCTCATCAGTTTCGCTTGAAGTTGAACCTACCTATTTCCTCCGTATCTTTTCTTTTTTTTTGCTTCCAGTCTATTCATGTTCTCTGACAAAGAAAGGTAATTCCTTCATGCAGTGTTCTAAATTCCTTAAGGCTGGCTGAACTCCATAGTAATGACGCATAAGAAAGGCACGAAGCTGAAGATCGGCGGCTCATCCCCTTCATCCGGAGTTTCCGCCTCCGCCGGGCGACTGTGAAATGGGGGCGAAATGATGGACAAGGGCTTTACTCTCCGTGAGAATTTGGCAGAGTCAGAGGGAAAAGAAGGTGAAATTCCGGTAATACTCGGTACCACTTCAGGTGACTGGTGAAAACTCATACTTCGTACGTGTTAATGCACGCGCAGTGTCTGTCTAGACCTGTAACCTTTCCGCTTTCTATATAAGTTCATTTTGTTCATTGCGCGATGATCAAAAACTATCATTATTCATAATTTATATTATTTACTTCAGGTTGGTCCAACAGCTCACCTCTTAACGAGTCAGAAAATTTGAATTTCATTTACATATTAAGGCTACCAGCCAAAGGAATTACTCTATTTTTTTTTTCCTTTGACTAATTCAACCATAATTCCTCGCGATTGAAAATCGTTGAGACCCCCAGGGACCATCCTGATTTACATATTCCTTGTAGAATAAATGAAGGATGATATTCGCGTGTGGCGGAGGGCGCAACAAAATCGAAGAAGACATGCTCTCGATTTCTCGGCCTGGTTATCTTTCTTGATATTTCGCACCCCTGCCAAGACTGCAAGCTCATCACACGGGATTTTGAACGCAAGGGAAAATAGGGGGAAAGGCGGCTTTCTTTAATACAAGTATTGATCGAAATGCTTCTGGTAGGAAGGGAAAAGGTAAAGCAGATTTCAATAATCTTATTAAATAGAGTGAAACCACAGGACACCCGATTGTACGTGCAATACGTATATCAAGAAATGAGGGTGAGATCCAGTTCATAGTACTTTGTTCACAAATCTCAAACTGAGTCGCGTACAGTCATCGATGATGACTGCGTGGTAATAATCAGGAAAGGTGAGAGAAGACGGACCAGAGGTGTTGCCCCCCCCCCCCCCCCCCTTACCCCTCGTCATTTCCCGGATTCCAGCCTGTCTTATCCCCGGTGATTCCTTTTTCCTCTACCTTGAACCAGGCCAGCCAAGAAGTAAGTGTTGAGTGTTCCACTTTGCGTTGATGGTGTCTCTGTTTCTTGCCTGATCATGGATTCCGTTGGGGTTTTGAGAATTTGAGATCCAGTGCCCTTTAGGTGCAGTCTCAGTGCCACCTTTCGATCTCTTTGGAAGAAGACTTTCTTTGTCACTTCTCCGGTCTCTCATCGTCTTAATTATCGGCATTTCTTGGCACTCAATAGTGGTGCTTTGGCCTGTTACATTCTTCTAAGGCGGAGATGCAAGAACCATTTAAACGTCGGAAACGAATGTGTCATCCAATTCTCATGACGGATTATGATGATTTCTTTCTTGATCAGGACGAGAGCGCGTATTACGAGACGGGACAGGATTTTCGAGAATCAACTCCTCTCGCTATGGGAGCGTCCTGTGGTCAGTATCATGCTCAGAAGAGACGAGGTGAAGAATGCAGAACTCGGAAAAAATTGCTTTGAGCAATTTTTTGCCGATTGCCATCGGCAATTACGAGGGTGGATCAAAAAGTAACGGTCGATAATTTTTTTTCTCTATTTTTTAATTTATTTTTTCACTCTCGACAAAATGCTTTTGAGGGTAGATGCTACGGTTTGTCGATGGTGCTAGCATGGATAAATTTTGTCATTTGCCACGAGGATAGATGCACGAGAGATTAGAAAATGACGGTACCGCTGGAGACACGCACCAGAATTGAACAGCGATCTGTGATTCGTTTTCTGTGGTCGAGGGTTTCAATGCTGCCGGAATTCACAGAAGAATGAAGGCCTGGTATGTGGGACATGTGTATGAACGAACGGAAAGTGCGCGAGTGGGTACAAACGTAACGCAGAACAAGTGTGAAAGACAGTGGGAGACAGGGCAGACGCAGCTCTTCGACGATCCCTGACAACATGGCCACTATGGAGGCTGCAATATTGGACAATCAACGTATATCAATACCACCGATAACGACCAGGAGGCGACTTCATTCTTCTGTAAATGTCTGTTGATTGAAACCCTCGGAC
This sequence comes from Darwinula stevensoni, assembly GCA_905338385.1. NCBI lineage: Eukaryota > Metazoa > Arthropoda > Ostracoda > Podocopida > Darwinulidae > Darwinula > Darwinula stevensoni. The sequence continues at coordinate 29,682 of CAJPEV010000434.1, forward strand.
CATAGAAAACGAATCACATTTCGCCGTTCAATTTTGGTGCATGACTCCGTGGTACCGCCATTTTCGAATCTCTCGTGTGCCTATCCTTTCGTCACAAATGATATAATAAATGCGTGCTAACATCAATGACAAACGGTAGCACCTACATTCAAAAGTATTTTGTCGAGGATAGTAAGAAACATGAGAAAAAAATTATCGACCGTTACTTTTTCATCCACTCTCGTAGTTGCTGGGCAATGGGCAATTTGCTCAAGGCTGTTAACTGTTCGGCAGCAAGACAAGAAGCAACTTCGGGCTATTGTCACCCCGAAAGTGCGGCATCTCTACGGGTGGGATATGGCGGAAAAAATAGGGGGGGGGGGGAAGAATGATATATTTGGGGTATCTCGGCGGGCGTGAACGTGAGATGTAAGGGCAGGAAGTTGGAAGAGGAAGGCTGTATATCAGCATGAGCAGCATTCTTGTGACGCTGTTGGGCATCTGCTATATGCCGGATATACAAGAGCATTTGAAAGTCGATAAAAGAAAGTCAATAAGTTGAAAGATAAGAGATATGAAGAAGCGCGAAAAACTTTTTCAAAGGCTTTCCCCTTTCTTCAATACCCTCTTTTCTACGGGACTCACTAGCGTTAGGCCAAGACCTAACCCACCGACTGCCTTCAGATCAGGCCTATAGGCCTACCTCTTTTCGTTCAAAGGAATCTCAACCCTCGACTTACGTGGCTAATTAAGCCTACAGAGGTCGATCTTGAGGTTTTCGAGACATCTCGCAGGGGAAGGGTAAGGTTAGACCGATTATGGGCTTATTCTGAAATTTACGAACCATTTCAGGGAACACGTAACGTTCGGCCAATCTGGGGTTTCTGGAACCATCTGACGAGGTCTGCCGACAGACTGTCTCCAAAATTCATATGCGTGTTGGACACCATCAGCAGGGATGTCCGTGCATGGCATGTCCATATCCCACCGGCACGTCAATCGACCACCACTAACCACTGTTTCAGTTTCCATTGAACTCAGCACAGTAATGTATCACACGTTAAGAAACAGAAGGCCCAGGCATCGATACGAAAGCAGAAATCATGAATCCCATGTAACTCCCGCACGATATCCGGCAACCGTGGGTGACGGGACTGGAGCCTGCACGATAAGCCAACATGAACGAAAGTCACTTTCATTTTTCATGGCCATATTGCAGACCGCCAGCAAAATAAAAAGAATCCATTGTGCTCTGCTAGTCAATATATTCCTTTTGGTGGCATTATCTCCTCCGAAAACTCCCAGGAGAAGTTACCCAGGGGGGGGGGGGTTAAACGGAATGAAAGTCACACTATCAAAAAAGCGATATTCAGTGTTCTCCGATACCCTGGGGAAATCGAACTTCAAATTTGCTGGAGCGATTCTGTGTTGAGAAGGTAAGACGCATGCCCAATTTTGTTATTCCAGATGCTCAGAGGAATACGAGGAATGGGAATTTTTTAACGGAATTAGGAAAGGAAATAGGCACTGCAGCTCCTATTCATAATGGTACCGTATTCAAAAGTAATTTGAAACCTTTAAAAAGTCAATTAAAATTGCAGGGTTCAGATAGGGGAGAAAAAAGCCGGAGTGAAAGCATGTAATCAGGACTTCATTGGAAGACAAGGGCGAAGACCAGATTTAAAAATAATCCAAGCGAGAAATCGAAATTGGAACCAGCAGCTGTCGCGGACGGGCACTGGCGATCGAAGTATCGCTGCAGGGCCCCTTTTATCAATTCGTGGGCCTCCTCGCATCGAGGCCGATCTTCACGCAAGCGTTTCAGAACGCATTCAGTAAAGCCTGCAGGGGACGAGGTGCAAGGGCGAAGGTCCCAGAAGATGTGGCAGCGGCCGAGGAGCTGCAGCGTCCCCGCGCAGACGGGTCGAGGGGGATCCTCCGCCTCGTCGTCGCACAGACTCCGATGCATCGCCTTCACCGCTTGGTAGAGGCGGCAAGTGGAATACTCGTTCGCCGAGCAGCCCAGCCTCTCGGAGGATTCGGAGCGGCAGAAGGACGCGTAGCATTCCTGCGAGTCCAGGCAAGTCGGGCGGTGGCACTTCGCTGCTTCGCGGCAGTCGCTGGCTTCCGGGCTAAGTTGCTTTCCGTCGCACGAGGCTTCGCTTCTTATCCAGTACAATAGGGTGAGGAAGAAGGGACGCACAATCTTCATGGTGGTTTCCTGTGCAGAGAATGAAGGATTTGATTTCGTGGCAGGGGTATTACGGCATACACATTATGTGCACGGGGAAATGACTCTTAATGGCAGGTTCTCTAGTGACCACAGCAGAGCCGAGAGAAGAAAAATAAATGAATAAATAAATCGAAGCACGTTAAAGGAGTGTACCTTCTCACCAGAAAGTGTAAACTGTCCACAGTCGCAGAGGAATTATCACTACACTACGCGGGAGATTGACTTAGAGCACGGTCCCCATTCCTTCAAACGTCTGGTATCGACCGTGGTTTTTCGCTCCTGCGCCTTCCCCGGAGTCAGCCTCGTGGCAAGTCACGTTTCGCTTGGATAGGGAGTCCGTGCTATCTCGTGGCGGGTTCCGTCGGGATTACGTTCCTCTGCCTTCCAGATGGGATCTCAGCCCAGTCCCCTTCCCGATTTCCTCGAAAGCACAGTTTCGCACTCTTATTGCTCTGTCTTCTGCCGTGCATATGCAGGTCGCATCCGACTTCTAATTCGTAGTTACCTGTGCCATAAATTGTGATATTGCGTCTTTTGCAAAGAAATGAGAAAACTTGAAGGTGAAAACAGAAACACGCCAAAAGCAAAAGGACGAATGAAATAGCCAACAAAAAAAAAAACAGCAAGAAGGGAAGGACGAGCAGGAATTATTTGCAGGAAGATCTAAATGCAGCAATTAACGCCATCACGTCTGGGCGGATGGGATTGCGACGGGCCTTCAAATGGAGTGTCAGGAACAACCATAAATTATAATGAAGGAGAAGTGGCCCCAGTCCCGACAGCTTTGCGTGATGAAGATGTCCGACACATCAGGGGGGAGTGCATGTAAGTCACCATTTTAGGAAAATTTGTTTTTAGCATCGAAAATCGAGAGTATGCTAAATTCGTTGATTTTAAATAAATAAAAAATCAGCGGGAAAATTCACGGTTTTCCCATTTAAGAGCGTCTTGAGTCTCCCACTCTCCCTCGTCAAATATAAAAGACGGAAGGCGTCCTTGACTGCCACAAGAAATCTCGGGGAGACGCCCTTTTGTGTTTTGTTCTGTTAAGATGGCGTTGTGTACTTTCCACCTGGTAAATCTGAACTGTGGGAATTACGGTTTTAATTACCCATGATTGCCAGAGTGAGAGAGCCTGAAAATTATTAGGGCAAGGGAGGACGGAAGAAGAAAGAGTTGCGGATTTCCCAGAAGCAAGTCGCGGCTTCAGCAGAAGTGGTGCGGAATGAGCCGAATGCTCATCAGGGTGATCACGAGAAAGTGAGCACTCGACCTGCCGATGAGAGATATCTTTCTGTGTGTTTCGAGTCGCCTCTTTTCCTCGCGTTTCAACGGACGCCGTCTGCACGAACTCAATTCGGAAAAGTGGAAGGTGAAGCTGAGAATTTACGGAAGCAAAGAATCGTCGAAGCATCGAAAGATCTTGCGAATCCGTGCCGTTGCCATACTGGAAGCAAAAAGGGGGCTGCAAGTTTGTGAATCCTGACATATCGTGCGGGACTAGATATAAATAAAACCGCATTCTATGAAGCTGGGGCATTTAAGAAGGCATTGCGATCATGTTGAAGCGTCGTATCTTGAAAAAAGAGCAAATATAGTATTCAATAAATAAAAAACAAGATTGATAAAGAGGTCCAAATCAGTTGAATTAATTCGCAGGAAAATCCCCCTAAAAAATATTCTGACCTGAGCAGGAAGCGGAGACTCGTCGACGCATCAAAAAATAAAAAAAGAGCAAAACTTCTCTTTTTCATCTTCGAAACACCGATTCGGGGCCCCCCCCCCCCCCCACCCCTCTAATGGGAACTCGCATCATGGCACGTGCTGGGGTCCTGCCAGTTGTTGTCAAGCATGCCAAGGTCGTGCCAAGCATGTTGATCCCATCTTCGGTGGGACTTGGGATTCGTGCAGAATCCTCTCTCCTCTCCCAAATATCACTCCGATGTGAGGGAGAAGACGTGCCATCTGATCTCAGAGTTATCGCGAATGCTTGGATGGATTTTTCGATAAGTGCCTGGAGGACCCAAGAGGTCCCCCAGATGAGTATTCGTTATGAGTATAGGTGTCCCTTGTTCGTGACAGGAAGGGCATGATGATGAAAACTACGGCTTTCATTCAAACCGGGTTAAGGTAAGCCGAAGGCAGATCCAATAAATAACACCTGCAAAAAAAAATTTGACTGCCGCAGAAAATTGCACTTCGTTTTCTGTGTATGTGTGTGTCTGTCAACTCTCTAGCACCCAAACCGCTGAATATAGAACGACGAAAATTTTCACTCTGATTCCTTATTTATCATTCCTTGAGACCAAACTTGCTCCGACTTACCGTTTTCTTTATCTTCGGGAAATACTTAACTTACTTATTTCGCAATTGGAGATCAAAATTGTCCATCAAAGGTGCCATTGGATAGACTTCGACTAGGAAAATGAAAATGTCCAAGGGCTCGATCCAATCGGGACTCGAGGCCAAGAGTTATAGGTAAAAGAAGGGGTTATGAAATGATTGAGCTCCAGTCCTGCCATCTGGCATTTACTCGAATACAGAAAATGTTCCACCAGAGAAGAGCGATGGCGAATGAATCACCGTTCTCGCGAGTCATCTGGAACTTCATCAAGGAAGATCCCGCAAGAGCTTCGTGGAAATAAATAAATAAAAAATACGCTCTCCTCCCCGTAGGTGTGGTTTTAAGCCAAAAACAATCGTATTCTCGTCTTCAACGATCTTTCGGGCCCATGAGGCACGCGGAACCACGATGTAGGCTACCGTAACTTCATGGTAGAGGAAGCTTGTGCTTCGATTTCAAATAGCTACTAGATATTTAGGCCCAAGCGCCAATCGATCCGTTCAAAAATATGCATTTTATAGCAAAATTTCGGTTGCCATACTCCTTTTTTATATATTAAAAAAAAAATACATTTTTGGGTGGAAATAAGTTCTTTTTGCGTTGAAGGGAAATTGAAGTTCATCGAAGATAAACTGAAAGAATTGGAAAATTCAGACGGGAGAAGAAAGTATTCGAAACTGAAAAGAGAGTTAAGAATCCAGGACTTAATTGAAAGAAAGCGGTAAAGACCAGGGCAGGAATGAAGGAAGACGAGACGTCGAGATAGGAGCCGGCAGCCGTCGTGGGCGGGCACATGTCATCGCTCAATCCCTGCAGCACCCTTCGATGAAAATCGTTGGCCTCCTCGCACTGAGGGTCACTGTCACGCTGGTGCTCAAAAAGGCAATGAGAAAGGTGCACTTCGTAGTTGCTACAAGGGGGCTGAGTCGCGTTGACCAAGCAGAGGAAGACGGGCAGGAAAGTCATCCTGCAGGCGGGGTGACTGATGGCCTCCATCGGGACGTCGTCCGCACACAGCTTTCCATGCATCGCTCTCGACACCTTGTGGAAGCGGCAGGCGGAGAACTCGTCCTCTAGGCACCCCAACATGTGGAATACGGAATGACAGAACGACAAGTGGCATTCCTTCCAGGACTCGCAGGCCAGGGTACGGTGCTTCTCTCCTTCGAGGCATTCGTTGGCTCTCGGGTGTAGTGGGTCTTCGTTGCACTTGTCGTCGCACCTTGCCCGGTACAAAAAGACCAACAAGATGAAGGGACACTGAGACTTCATGGTGCTTCTTGGGATGAGAACGAAGAGTCTGCAGCAGGGCCGGAATAAGGCTTATCCAACATATGCGCATGCATTGAAGCCTCAGTGGCAGGTTCTCGGCTTCACGGCAGCAGCGCTGCAAATAGAAAGGTGAACAAGGAAATATATCAAAGCACGTGAAGGAGTGTTCTGTCTTCTCACAACGCGTAACCTGCTCACAGATTCAGAATAAAACGTCCCTACCCTACACAGAAGAGCGAGTTTGGACTCGCCCCCTCATCCGTATCCGACTCTGTATCGACCATGGATTTCCGCTCCTGCGCAATGCCTGGAGTCAGCCACGTGGCAAATCACTCTTGGATAGCGATTCCATGCGTTCTCGTGGTGGATTCCATGGAGATTGGAGATTGCGATCCTCGACCATCCTGGTGCGATCTCAGCGCAGTCCCGGCCCTGATTTCCTCGAGAACACTACTGCTGTCCTTGCTTTTTTTATTTAAGCCGGCGCTAAATAGTGTTGCCCTGTCCGACGTATGATCGTCTGGTGTGGACAGGGAAAACAAAAGTGCGTATGGAAACTTGGGTAAATACGGACGAAATGCCGTAGAGTCACGAAAAAAAAAGTTGGCCTTTTAGGAAAGTTCGTAATGGTCAGTACGGAATGAATTAGCCGTAGGCAAGGACTCATTCGCAGGCTGGTTTTCACGCAGAATTTGTTTGGTTTAATATCTGTATATCACGCGAAGTTTTAGTTGCATAATACAGCAAGGTAATTAAATCCTTAATGTAGCACAGTTCGCACTTGTCTAGGGATTGACGCTCGTCACTGCTTAGACAACGAACCCTTAGGGATTGCTTGGGCTACGACCCTGAAAGTCCGCATTCTAATTCTGCCCTTGCATTTTTTCTAATCGCTTTTGCCCCTCCCAAACCCCAGCCAGATCCCCCTAAGCTCGCCTCCGATCGAGTAGGAACAGGAGGATTCAGATTTGGGGAATGGGACTATAAAGGGTAATCGGTTATCGATCCCATGCTACACCATTCGAAGAAAGAGCCTCGCGCTCTCCCCGAGCTTGAGTGGATATTGCCCTCTCTTTCCCGTTCATTGATCGAAATTCCGATCACGAAGAAATTCCTTATGGTCGGGAGGTCTCTTAGCCCCCCTTCATTTACGATACGAGGCATAATGGCATGACGACTAATGTAGGAGTTTCGATAGGGCAATCGAGAGAAGATGGAAGGGATCGTCCCGTTCGCTGCCTCTCTGCCTCTCTTTTATCTTTGGAATTGCGTATTTCTACAGTACGAGAATCATTTGCGGCATTGCAAAAGTGATGAATTTTTCACCTCGTTCGCAAGAACATCTGCTTGAAGTCATGCAATGAGTAAGTAAGAAGTGAGGTCGTCACACTTGTGTAGCGCTCCAATCACCCTCCAATATCGGGCGTCTCATGAGTTCCAAGGAAGAATGCAATATTAATTATTCTATCGTCTATTCCTCATTCATCGACTGCGGTGTACCATATAGGCGAGAAGGACGGTTGTGTGAGGGAAGGAATGACTTCTTCTGATCTATGGCGTTCCAAGACATGTGTCAAAAGGAATCGACGTTCGGAAAACTACTTTATCATGGGGATTATTATTGATGAGGTAACATACATCCAGTCATCCAGATCCTCATCGTTCGCCTTCTGTGACGTGGACTGATGGGAGAGGGACACTATATGAACTCGACCTCGAATCTCGGAGGAGAGGAAAAGGGAGAGAGGAGAGTGTGTTCCAGACTTCGCTACTGTCACAAAGTGCCTGGACGAGGGTTCCGTTTCGTAACCTGGGGGACCTGGGTATTTCTATTCGGTTGGGGGCGAGTATCAAGTGCTTGTTGAACCCGGACTGAGATGGATCTGGTTGGAGCCAGATTCCGTTTCTTGCTGGATGAAACCGGAAGAAACGATCAGAAATGGCAAGAATGAGGTCGAAGAGTGGGCGTGCCAACCGTGATTGCGACCAACCACGAGATAGGGTGCAAGCAGAGCTAAGTCGAGGGTGAGCTTGCTTTTGTTTATCCTTTTCTCAGAACTTCACTGTTGCTTCGCGAACTGAAGCTGTCGCACTCGCTCGGTTGTGCTGGGAACATCTTGTTTCATTAATTGATTATTAATATCCCTGGAATTCTCCTTGCCAGCAAAATGAGATGATGAAATACACACGACCCACCCATCAATTTCCACCTCAAAAATTTTTTTCTTCAAAATTATTAGTACAACAAAATGTTAATAGGGAATATCTCAGGCCTTGCGGTGCTCAATATAGTACCTGAATCTAACAACATTAACATCTAACTTGGAAATTTGGACATCCTCTTCCCTGTCGAAACTTATTGTCGGGAGGAAGAAAGGTTTTTCCGTTTCCCTTGTCCTTGTCGACGTCTTTCCACAAGCAGTCTTTCTTCCTGTGGTCAAAGGCTGCCGCACGAAAAGCGTCCTCGCTCGTTGCCGACTTTATCTTGAAGCCGTTTGGTATTATGCTTGGCAAAATGCCCTTCCCGATGGCGCAAAAAGTGAACCCTTGAGGACCTGTTAGGGAACCCATTTTTCACAAACAAGGGCCACTTACTGTCTCGATGTGCATCCTTCCGAGGACTCTGAGGGGACTTTTTGACATTACTAAATTGCTCCTTGTGGGAAAAACGACGGTGGAATCCACTGTCGACTTGAGAATCCCTCGGCGGAATAGTCCCATTAGAAGCATTCTTGGCCGTTTTCAGCTCACTTGTACACCGAACGTCTTTCTAGCCACCCCATCTCGACTTTCCTCTTTCGCGGCCAAATCTATTGCACTTTCTAGCTAGGATCCTTCTAACTAATAAATTGTTGGAGTTCCATCGATTGCAGACAAATTGCGAAAGCCCCAACGATTTCAACAGTTCACTTTTCCCCCAAACATACTTGCTGTTTCGTCGGGATATTGACGGAGTTCTGACTCAGACGTAAGACTCGGGAGGGCAATTTCTCAAATTGCACTTTTAATCCGTTGCATATTTCTGTAACATCTTTGGTTGCACGTAATTTCTCGTCCCTACGTATATCAGCCACCATGCCTTCCAGCTATTTATAATGTGGACTGCCTGCGCATCTTTCCATTCTGCGAGATTCATTTGCCATGCTGAATCTATCGAGAAAGTCCTGGATCCGGATCCTTCCCTTTTCGCCAGTGAATTTAGGATTAGAGGCTGCTAAATCCCGAAAAGATGACACTGCTTCATCCTTCGCCGTTCTCGTAAGTACGGGCTCTATAAATCTGTGCAAAGATCAGTCCGCTTGAATCAATGAACAGAATTTCGACAGTTTCTATTTCCTACCGACTGCGCCAGATGTAACGATCGATAGGCTGGCGCGACCTAAAATGCAAAAAAAAATCGGAAATAAATTGGACTAGAATAGACCTAGAATAAAATGAGGTATTGGCGGTCTTACCAGCAAACCGCCTTATCGTTACTAATTGATAGAATTTGCTCCCTTCGGAAAGGTTCATATAGGTCGATACAGAATCCTTGAGCAAGGATTCCTATGCTTACCAGGCTGAACACAGATTATATATTTTTCCAATTCTACTTCCTGACATACAGATCCAAATACAAGGAGAATTCCAGGGATGTTAATTATCAATTAATGAAACAGAACGTTCTCAGCACAACCAAGGGAGCGGGACAGCATCGGTTCGCGAAACAGTGAAGTTCTGAGATCGGCAAAAACGAGCTCGACCTCGCATTTATCTCGTGATCGGACGAGAGGGCGTGCGAACGGTCAGCTGAAAGGATTTTTTTTTTTTTGCAAACTCAGTCGACCATTTTCTGAAGGATTTTTAGGCCTAACGACTCCTCGACCTTCGGGGCGGTATAAATTATTTATAATTAAACAAAAATACACTCTTAGAAAAGAGTGAGCGATTTCCGAGAGATGAAGCGAAACTGGAGTTGGCAATTTTAATCCCTAAAAACGAGGAAGTATAATCGATAACCACTCCTTTATATGAGCGGAATCCAACACTTTTTTTAAAAGAGCGCGAAACGAAGGGGGGAAAGTACTTTTCAAACTGAAAAAGTTAGTGGTTATTCTCAGGAGAGGTGAGCGGCATTGTTTCCTTGTTTTTCGGGGGGTAATATCGCTAACTCCGTTTCTCAGAAATCGCTCACTATTTTCCAAGAGTGTACATATATAAATTCAGGCAACTGTCAGTGCATCGGCCGAGCAAAAACGTTACAGCCGCCAAGTCGTGATGATTCCTTTGCGTTCGCGTTCGACTTTCCTCACCGCCCGATGAAGCCGAGAAAACCGTCCGACCAGCTGCGACGGCATGATAATAATAAAAAAAATCCTGTCATGCGGGTATTTCCAGCTCCGGTCCGAGAAGCAGACTGACGTCAAGCCAAAACACGTAGAAGAACGCTTGCGTAACGATCGTCGTGCCTCTTCTGATCTACCGGATCAGCACTCAAACGCATTCCTTCAAATTTCATCGCTACAACCCTCACGCATGCAAGCACATTCTGATTTATCTAAAGCAGCAAGTCCTGGCAGCCTCCCTCGCAAGCCTGCGGATATGAAACTTCCCGGGTTTCCTTCCCATCCCTCCCCCCCCCCCCACCCCCCCACCCCCGCACTTCCTCAGGTGGGGGAGGAGGGGGCGAGGCGGTAAAATGTTTGGGGGAGCTCCGAGGGCCCTGTGCTGAAGCGATCATCAGGTGGTGTGGGTTCTCTCGCCAAGTTCTCACGTCTGCCTCCACACGTAGAGGAGTTGTGCATTATTTCCCATCGGGATTCTTCTCGCATGTGTGCGCATGTGCAATCGCAGGCGGCTCTGACGTGACTTGTGGTCGCATGTGGTCACAGGCAGGTCACCAGCGTGTTCGTGGCGGAATGACACCGCGCACTCCTCTCTCGTGATGCGTCGGATTTTATTCTAACCATCGATGCCGGGAAAGATCTAAAGAAACAATGGTCTGACGGGACGAAGGGGAGAGTTTCGAGGCTGGTTCGTCCGCTCGTCACACAATACGAGGAAAAGACAATACTTGGGTAATTGAGGCGGGGACGGAACTCAAGGACATTGCACTACTCGAAGCCATCATAGACTCCTATTCCCTTACTTTCAGCCATGGGTATCGTCATCTACGGTGATTTGAGCCATTTAATAAATGAAAAGTACATCTTACGGAATGGCTGCGGCATACGCTATGCGTGTACTTGAGTTAACCCCTTGTGGAGAGAAAAAACAAACAAGAAATTTGAACTTTTTCAGAGAGGAGAACTCTTCTCGACGCGACGGTAGAAAGGGAAAAGAGGGAAAGAGAAGAAAGAGGAAAAAAGAAAGAGAGTGGATTTCCAATTAGGTCGTCGTCTGTTGTGCTCTTGGAGTTAGTCCAAGCCGTTCGAATTTGCCTGCTGGTTTCTATGCTGGAGAGTCTGGAGAACTATTACGTGTACCTTTCAGACCTTTCCTCCTCGAAATCAAAATATGCTACTAGTGCCTCATTTGTCGAGGTTTGCTCAGCGCTTCATCAAAAGTAGTTTTCAGTACCACCAGTATTAGCTTAGTACTAACTACCTAGTACTAAGTACCTTCTGCATGTGCCCTCTCTATGGAGAATCCATCAAATCGGCCCAACACCTCATTCAAGGTATTTTTCAGTACGTTTCGGTACTGGCAGTACTGGAAGCTTCGTGCCGCAGCTTCCAAGAGACACTTTCTCCTCTGGAAATAAGTATTGTCCAGTACTCAGATCTCCAGTTGTTTTTTCTTAAAAGTGATCTATTTGTTTCGAATCACTACTTTTGGTACTCCCAGTCCTAAAAGAGAAATTGAAACCCACAAGAGGCCCATTCCGGCATAATGCGAGTCAATAGCTCCCTCATTAGTGCGGATTCTCCGCGATGCGAATCAGATCTCGGAAAGAAAAGTACTTGAAAGTACTTGACTGTTGCTGATAAAAGCTGGTGTGTGCATATATGAGTTAACGTTATCGTGATTTGCGAGGTGGGAAGTGGCATAGCAAAGGCCGATTTTTGCTCCTGCCCACGACGGATTTAAAAAAAAAATGAAAACACTCATTTTCAATACCCTTTCACCGAATTAAAGTTTATATTTTTTTTTACTTTCGATGCGTTCGAAGCATTTCGGTTTCCTGGTCCTGTGCTAAAAGGCTCCAAGCGGAGAGCTGCGTTGCGACCACCGTCGCAGCTCGTCGCAATCGGACGATTCTTTTCTGTCGCATCTTCGCAGTTATGAAATCCTTGGATGCTTAATTTGGCGGCTGTTTTGTGGAATGACATCGACGGTAGAAGATGCCGATCATCACCATCGATTCTCCATGAACGAGATACAAAGCCGAAGTAAATAAATCTTCAAGAGAGGTCTCGATATCAATTATGTTCCTGATGATTTTTCATTGTTTCAATTTGTGAATTCAAATTTAATTTTTTTTTAAGTCGAGAAGCTCTCGTTCTTCGAGTGCAAAAACCCGAGTCGTCTCCTCCTTCAGGAGAGTGCTGCATGATTTGTACGTATTTGAGATATTCGGAATATTTGTATGGAGTATGCATTTACAATGACACTGCCACCATTTGCGTGGGGAAATGCAAGGTCTGAAGTTTGTGTCCTGCCCTCTCTTCCAGCAGATCAAGAAGGATCATGAATAGATCAAGAAGGGTCTTGAACAGCGCAAGAGATATTCTAGCGGACATAGGAGAGAAACACTCTTTGTCTTCGGTGATAATATTTTCTACTAGGGTCTGGAATTCTCCGATCTGATCGGGATCTGTGTACAGGACGTACTTACCTACAGTACCTACAAAAAAACATAAGTGTTGCAAAACAGCCCTATTTGATTTCGCTTGGGAGCTCTGCGGCCAGTGTGGAAGATGCTTCGCGGACGGTCGCAGTGCGGCTTTGTCGCAGCACTTTGCAGTCAGTGTGCCTTAACTCTGATCCAGGACGAAATCAGGCTCTCAAGCCACGCTTGTTGTCACGGAAATTTGACGGTTAAGAGCTCAAGTGCAGTTCAAGGTCGGGTTCAAAATTGCATATCGTTTCACCTTAGCGAACAGGAAAATCTATGGCAAATCATGACGGATGAGAGCTCTTGAATCGGCTGCTTGGGCATTCCCTCTCAACAGAATTGACTCCCAAGAGACGGATTTTTTTTTTTACGGCAGACGGAACGGTATGACAAGACGTAGAAACGTTTCAGAAGGAACGGGCCATTGAACCCGGAGGACGCGTGCTGTGCCTTTTCCTTATTTCGATGGGAAACCGAGTTCTCAGATGGTGTCTGGAGATTTGAAAAGTCTCTTTGACAAGAGAGTCTTTACTAGCATTTTCTGGTTGGCGAGATCGCGGGCAAGGGCAGACGTGTCTGCACCGTCACGGGTCACAATCTGGAACCTTCCAGAGTTGCCATATCTCCGATTCCCATCTCCCCGTGTTGCCAACGGGACGGGGAAGGGCGAGACGACACGGGGATGGGAAAAACCACATCCGCCGTCCGTGTCTTCGTTTGCCTCCACCAAGTTTTCCTTCCCCTTCACCTCCCCGCGCGGCGAGGGTTGCAGTCTGGTGGCAGCGCTTGTCGAGTGCGGATCCTCCAGGCCGTCACTTTTTCATCTCCCCCGTTTAAAATGTACACGGTAAGCGCGGCGAAGATCTGCTCGTAGGCTCAAAAGCAAATCTCCCTAACTCCTTCCCCTTTCACCCCTAGGTCAGAGGGTCCGTCGCATGAACCATATGTCTGCCAGAGACAAGAAGGACTCCAGGTGAGTACTTCCCTCTGTCTCTGTGTGTGCGCCCCCGGCCATCTTCAAGGACTCGTAGAGGACTCCCCTTCTCTCCCCCAGTTCGCCGTACAGTTTCCACCATTCGCCCTTGGACATTTTCTACTCGGTGAGCGGACACAGGGGGAAGTTCACGCCGGTCCACTTCGCCGAGGAGAATTCCATCATAAACAGGTACTTCGATTCCCGCATTTTTAACCAATGATATTCATTCATTAATTGAAACAGTTTGTTTGCCGATGCACCGCGAATGCGATCGGGCGTGATCATGATTTCATTAATTGGTCTGCGATCAGTCAGCTATTCGAATTCCAAGACGAGAGGAATTTAGTTCAAGTGCCCGAGCATATGAAGGAATCAACTAACCATTCAAAACTGAAGGGGGAAAAAAAGTCGCGGAAGTTGACGGACAAGTTTAGACCCACTGGCGGTTCGTACCTTATCACCAAGTACCAAGTCAATGGAATTTAGGTAGGCAGTGCCTATCTGTCATCAATCGAAGTACTACAGCTAAAGGTCGCTAGTCGCTATCGTAGGTCCGTAAATCGATAGGAAATCCAGAAAGCACTCTAACGGAGTAAGCACTCTAACTCTTCTCCAGACTGCTCTCTAACGGATCGCAAGTCGATGCGAATTAGTTAATCTGTTTATTGTGAATTTTTTTGTTGGTTTATTTGCGAGAAATTTATCAACTGGGGATTGTTTTTGGAGTACATGCTATTTCGACAAAAGCGATTGTTTCCCCATATACTCGACCTGAAATCATAGTGCAGATCTATTTCGCACGAACCGTTGACTGAAATCTGTTTCAGCCTAGGCTAGCCTACTTCGATTTTCCTTCGTCTACAAGAGGCCTTTTAGATCGGGAGGTCCATGAGACATGGTGAACGTGTTGCTTTGTACGTTTTATGACTATTCTCCGTTGAGAGGGCGTTTACGAGGCCGACGGCAAGTCGAACAGGATCGGGCTAGTCTCCCGAAATCCGAGACATGAAAATGGAAGAGCCGGTGCAGCCATAGACGCCCGCGGAAAACTCGGAAAAATCTCTCGTTGCCATCAACCCAGCCCTTCGGGCGTCTCCTGCGCGCCCGGGCCGATTGGAGACGCAGAAGGTGTGAGCGAGCCCCAGGCAGAGCATGCGTGGAGCAATCCCGCGACGCCTATCTGCAGGGAGCTGCATTGGGCCTTGCGGCATTTCGTGTCTTGGGAATGTCATAGTAGGTCATGGTCATGCTATGCCATGGCGTATAATCACGGATGAGTTTACGCTGCACCAGAGCGTGGTTGGTTGTGATTGGCGTGACTCAAGACAGAGGGTAGGCGCGGAATGCGAACTGGTCTTATGGGGTCTCTGAATTTTCGTAACGGACGGAACATTTATCACTTCCGTGGCGGCAGCAGCCTCTATTTGAGGCTGGATTTAGGGTGAACGTTTTTGGCTTCATCAGAATGTTGCTGCTCTTAGGGAATTTGGACAAGCGAATAAATAACCAATCGAGTCATGAAGGTCTTCGCATTTTCATTTTTTCCTTCCGAAATAAATTTTCAGTATTTTATTGTCGATGGAATGCTATCGGATACAGTTCCTCACGATCCACGTGAACCCACAATCAAGATTCTCGCATTTGCATTCCAGGACAGGCAACGGAGAGGGAGAACGAGCACGCAGCCAGAGCAGCCCCGTCGAGCGTTTCCGCTTGTGGAGCGAGGAAACCCGCTCGGAAAAGGGAAGGTCGGGTGGAGAGGTCTTCACCTACGCCCTCGCCCCTGGCAGCTCGTTTCGATTACCCAGGGCTGTCCGCGGCTACTACGGAATGGAGGGTGAGTCTATCGCCGCCGCTTCCAGACCGGCCTGGCCTCGTCTGAGAAAGTGCAAGGATGTCGTGAAGACGTTCCCCGGTGTGAAGAGCCTACTTTAGTGTCCATGGTTGAATTTGGGTGCTGCGGAAAGAAGGGTGGAGACACTACTTTGATATTGAATTTTTGGATTCGCCTCCTAATAGCGCAGCCCATTCCTTTATGGAAGATAATTCTCAAGCTGAGAAAATTTGCATCCTTAGTAGTTTCAGTTCATGGGATTGCTGGCTGGTTAAGGTTGCTCTGATAATTTTAGAAATAAGTTCTCTCGACAAATCAGTCAGTGAGAAAAGCGAAGACTATCTGATCCGGTTCGTTCTTGCTTTTCGTAAAACTAAAAGATCAATTCCTAATCGAAGTTCGTCTGAGCTTCAAAGACCGTGGGTATGCTGAGAATATTGGGCTAAAAAGAGCTGGGCATGATCTGCCGTTGCACTCTCAACTAAAGGCGGAACGTCTAATTTGGACTAGGGCTTAGCACGACGCGAAAGGAACCGGGAAAATGAGACTTCCGGGCTTGAATTACTTCAGTAAACGAATAACTAATAACGAATAATAAACGAAAAGAATAACTCCACACCGGCTGAAAAAATTCACGTCTTCTGTTTCTGCGGATTGCAACTTCTCATTGTGGACATCCTCTCACGTGCTAGATGTGGATGTTGCAGAGGCAGGGGAGAGAGAAGCGCAGAAGGAGAGGAGGAATAGGCCCAGGGGGGAACCAGGCCGGACGACGGGGATCGTGATCGCCATCGCGTCCCTCCTCATCGTCGCAGGCATCATCGCCCTCGCCGTCATCCTATGTATGTCCATATGTATATTGCTGGGGGAGGGGGGCTCTCCCGGCAACTCCTGTCCCGGGCTGTTTCAGAAGGGCAAGGACAAGGGTGTCGTCAGAGGTTTGCCACCCGGTACGGAGTGTTCCTGGGGGAGGTGGGGTGGGGGGGTTGGCTGGGTGAAAAAAGACCAGACCGGGTTTGGCTGCATTGGGTGACGTATCAGAATGCATTCTGCACTTGTCAGTGAAGGTGGTTTACCGAAGTTCGAAAGCATAGAGGTTGTGATCATCGAATCTGTTGTTGCCGAAGCCAAGAAAGCGCGAAACAGGCAGGCAAGTAAGGTCTTTCTCGCCAAGTGGTTCGAAATTCCGGAGGAAATTAACAGCGAAAGGTTTTCCTCATGGAAGTACCTACCCCCGCTGGAATGTCTTTTTGGTGTTGGGAATCCCGCATTTTCTTATACGGGTATGTTAAAGGGTTACACAGGAATGCACGACCTTAACCAATGGCAGGATTCTGAGTCCCAGTTTATAGTAGTTCACCTCGTGTTGTCTAGTTGGCAGCAGTTCACAGTAATATGAAGCAGCTGTATTTCCTCCGCACTTCAAAAATGGTGTCATCTTTTGAATTTATTTCAGCTAATACATTTCTTTCCTGGCCAATTTTTTTCTATATTTTTACAAGTTAAATAATGGAAAGTAGTACAGGAATGCTGGGAAACATGACTTTAAAATATGGATACCAGTACCAGCTTAACTAATTTAAAGATAATTTTATTAAATTGATAAGTAATTTAATTTATATTGCTTAAGGAAACCATTTTAAAATCACTTATTTTATGAGCCTTGTTGAAGCCCAAAAAAGAATGACATTTTTTCAATGCCTAGAATAGAATTCAGGACTGAAATGGTTAAAAATTCAGTGGGCTTGAAATTCGCTCTTGCAGTCCCTTTGCCGCCACTTGCTTCCCTTATCCCTACTGTCATAGATGGGCTATTTCGCCTCACCTTCATGCAGCGTTTGACGGAATTCGAAGAATCCCCCTAGAATTTTTTTTTCTGTTTATATTTTTGTTGCGCCATTCACTGTAGAATGCAATTTGATAGTCTTGATGCGAAGTCTTCTATTATGATTCAATAAGACGTTTCAAGTTCCGTTTCAATTGCTGGTTTAGTTTTACGCTATCAGTATTGTGACATTCCCAGGGTTCTTCCACAGTTTCATTTTTTAATTCTAAAGTGGACTACCCATACGGAGCCTGTTCCCGTCTTTTTTTTCCTGAAGATATTTTGCCAAATGTGACAATTTGCGTAATTCACGGGGACGACTGGCCAGATCGCTGCCATAGACTCACGCCCGTGTGCAATCAGTGGCGTGACTTGCTAGCGCCGTGCAGATTAAAATAAAATTGGTTCGTCATTCACGAAGTCGCTCGCGTCGCATCTTGGCATTGCATTCGTGTCTGCAGCGCCGCCATGGCAACAGCTCCCAAGAGGATGAAAATAGCGGGATGAGAAACCGAGGCCGTGCGCTTGGCGTTTTCGGATTCCATCGAAGGATGCAATCTGATTTCTGGCGTGTTTTGGTCCCCTCTAAAAACTTGCCCGGTTGCCAGACATTGCTGGAGGCACTGTCTTGTTGTGGGGGGGGGGGGGGGGGATCGAAATATCCCCCCCAAGGCAAAGCGTCTGGAAATCGCAGTCGAGGTCACGCTAAGGTTGTCGGGGCGGCCTCGATAGCCATCTCTATTCTCGATGACGTGTGCATTGCGCCGCCGTGCGTTTTTACTGCGTGGGTTCGACATCGCGCCGACCTGTGGTGGGATTGCAATTCAATAAAGCCAGTTTCTCTGCTAATACTTTTTATTCCAATTAACCACGCACCACGCGTTCAAAATGCGATGCTGTTAGAACGCTGGCAAGAAATAAGTCCTTGGTCAAAGTAATTCTGGGATTCCAGGGTGGGATTGCGTAAGCAGAGTACTTCCTTGAGATCCACTGTGACCCAAAGTCCACTGTGACCCGAAGTCCACTTTGCCTCGAAGGATTGACGACGTAGGGTGATTTTGTGTTCGCAGCGAAGAAGCCGCTCGAGGGATCCTTGGAGGAGTCGGGAGGAACCGTCTCACCAGACGGTAAGGCCGGCAGTACTTGTTCGAATTCTTTAATACTTGCCAGGATATTGAGCAATTTTTTGTTTACCATTCAATTCTAATTGAGGTAATTTTCAGGACTATTGGGTTCAATTATTTACAATTATATTACAATTTATCGTTCGAAAGCGTCGAAATCGAGGCGGTCATCGCTTTATATTCCGGTAAATGTGGTACTTTGGAATTTGAACTGGATTGCCCTGATTCGCACGTCACGCTGGCTTTGCGCAGGTCGTCCTGGGTCGCCCAGTTTCGTCCTGGTGAGGATGGTCTTCCCGGAGTTGACGTTTGATCCGACTCTCGCGGAGGCGCGGAACGCGGAGCTGAAGGCGAACGCAATTGAGAACGAGGTTTGTCTCCGCTGTTGATTTGGTCAGTAAACTTTTTTTTTTATTTTTAATGAGAAAAAATAGGGTTTTGACAATTTAAATTAATTTGTTTCGAAAAATCTTTAAAAAATTATTTTAAGCTTTGAACTTTGAAGAATGCTAGACCAGGTGGGTCGTAAATGTCGAAAACCCTCAGAAGTTGCGTGTCCCTTCCAGCTCTTGCCGATGGTCAAAAACGGAGAGATGACCAAGGGAGAGATTCACTCCGTGAAAGTGATCGGCTTCGACGACGCCCCACCCCCGGGGTCGGGCAAGATCCAGCCGGCGGAGCGGCCCCACCCGGGCCTCGCGGCTTACGTGACCCTGGAGCTGGAGCACCCTCAGAAGGTGGAGCACGCCACGGCGGACGTGATCCGCGCCCTCCGCGATTCCAACTTCACCCTGGCGGGGCACAGAGTGGAGCCAGGCAGCGTCATGGGCACGGGTAAATGGGGATCCCTATATAATTAACATTTTATTTATGTTTTTCAAGGAAGTGTTGTCTTCTGTTGCAGGGAGGCTTGTTGTCGAAGGCACTGTGAAGATCGTGCGGTGGGAGGACCATAGTGATGAAGTCTCTGATGATCTCGAGCTAGCCGTGAGTTTGAACTGCCTTGATTGGGAATCATGTATTTTTCGTTGTTTTTGACTTACCCATGTTAGACGAGCCTTTTTTTAAGTTTAATAGCAAAGTTGGTATTGATTGAAAATTTCTGACTTTGTTTCCGAAGTTTGAGACTTGCGTTTCCCCGCCAGCTCCGCAAGCTGCTGAACGAGACCCGCCTGTCGTCGGACATCACCGGCGTCGCGGTGCAGGACGTTAGCGGCCCCTTCGACTCGAACGGAGGGTGGATGGAGGCCCGCTTCCAGGTGTTCCTCGGACGGGTGCACCCGCTCCGGGACGTGAGGGAGGCGGTCGTCGCTCGTCTGCTCCCGAACGGCACGCTGGGGCCGCTTCATGTCGACGTGGCGTCGCTCAAGCTGCGCGGTGCGTGCTTTTCTTTACTTTCGAGAAATGTTCTGTTCGGCCGTGACGTTTAAGCGAGTGCTTAAATTTCGTGACCCGTAAATGTGCTAGTTCGCAATTAATAGAAATTAAAGTGTGGTGCTTCCACGCACTTCATAGTAAGTGAAGGCGCGCTTGTTTTCTAAAGGCCCGAGTTGTCGCACGTTCAGGCGCAATGTAACTCCAGCTAAAATTGTATCACCCTAGTCATCTTGCGTTTGAAAGTGATGCGTGCGACATGCATGCAGCATGCGTGTCAGCACGTGTCTACTTTCTACTTGAGGCCATTTTGCATGCGTATCTCCACATGCTAACACGCGGGTGATGAATGAAGTGCTTACTTGGAAAACCAGAGAAGCGTGTTAGTCATCCGTGGGTCTCTTTGAATTTCGACACGCCGGTGTACACGCGTATAAACGTCCCGAATTTAATTGACCTCGATTCCGTTCGCAAGGGTTTTGCGGAAACCCTTGGTTACCTGTGGAAGTGCATGCACTTGCGTGGGTTCGCGTGCCAGTTCGTGCGCTCTGACGCATAGAACGCAGTGTGAAATGGCCTTAGGTCGTCGATACAGGCTCGAGAGAAAGAAACGCTCATTGGATCCTTACGTGACAAAGCGACCGCTGTTCCCTTTCAGATGTGACCGAATGGAAGGTACCGAAGAGGAGTCTAGTCCTTCCCGGAACGACGGCGTCACCTGCAAATTCTTCCACGACGACACCCACGTTCAACGGAACGTCGACGGAGGAAACGACCGTGCGCGGAGTCTCGTCGACCGAGAGGCTCTCCCCCCACGCGACGACGACGAGCGCGACGACGCGGCAACCGGAGCTGGGGAGGGGACTGGGCCTGGGGACGACGAGCGAAACGCCCGTAACGATGGCGTCCACGGTGAGGACGACTAGTGAGGACGGTGAGGAGTCGACAGCTAGAATCGCGTTCGGTTCTGCGGGGCGCTCGACTACGCCTGCGACGTCGACTGTTTCGACTGAAGGGACGACGACATCGGTCAGTAGATCTACGGAACATCGCGGTCGAGTGATGGAACTGCCGACGACTTCAACATCTACTTCGAGTACGACATCGCCCTCTACCACGTCTACTACGCCTTCAACGACACGAACCACGCCTACTACGCCTTCAACGACACCAACCACGTCTACTACGCCTTCAACGACACCAACCACGTCTACGACGACACCAACTACACCTTCTACTACGCTTTCAACTACGCAATCAACGTCGACTGCGTCAGCTGGAGGGTCGACGACGCCGGTCAGTCGATCCACGGAACAACATGGCCGAGGGATTGAACCATTCGGGACTTCCACTCCTTCATTAATCACTACATCGCCCTCAACGACGCCTTCAACGACGACTGCACGGCACTCAACGACGCCAACGACTGCATCAACTCAAAGGTCAACAACGCCGGTCGATGCAGCTACTGAATGGCATCCCCGAGCGATAGAACCTTCGACTCAGAGTCCGGTATCGCGTTCGACATCGATCGGGACAACTCGGCAGCCGACAACGCCAGTCGGTCGACCTATGGAGCGGCACGACAGTGCGATTGAGTCCTTGTTGACTTCTACTCCTTTGAGTACAGCTTCGCACTCGACTGCGTCTTCAGCAACTGGATCCGCTGGAGGGTCGACAACGCCAGCCGGTGTTGCTACCGAACAGCTTGGCCGAGCGATAGATCTCTTTGTGACGTCCACAACTGTTGCCGAAACCACGGTCGTGGAAACGAGTGAACTGCCAACGGCTGTGGCTGAAACTTCCGAAATGACTGCCGATGAGGATGATGATGATGAACCGGTTTACGGAGAGGCGAGGGCGAATGTCATCGGACCGAGGGAGTCCAAGAATCTGACGACGACGACACGTGCACCGAGAACGACGACGGTCCAGAGTCGCAGTACGAAGGAGGCCGGGGTCACTACGGGGGTGACTGCTCCGGTCACATCGACGACGCCGATGACGGCGTCCACCAGCGCGTCCACGACCCACCGCGCTGCCAGCAAGTTGTCGTCCACGACGGAGTCTGTGCCGAGCGGTCGAAATGGGAGCATCGATCGAACATTCACCGTCACTCCGCGGGCTGGGGGCTCAACGACGACAGGCTCATCATTGGGGAGGTCGACGACGGAAGGTGTGACGCCGACAACGACGCGGGTGGATGTTGTCGGTCGATTCGATCCTGAAGTACTGGATGATCTAGACACCGAGACTGAGACTGTTTACGTTGTCAACGAGACTGTTCCAGATGGGTCCGCTGGTAACGTTATGGCCAAATCCCATCTGTTGTCTACAACATCACCTCTGCGAACGTCAACGGTCCCTTCGACAAGAATCACTCCTTCATCCAGAATGGCTCCTTCCACAAGCACCCCTTCGTCCACAATTGCTCCTTCATCCGCAATGACTCCATCCTCCACAATCACTCCATCCACATTTACTCCATCAGCAAACACTCATCCCAAGCATCTAGAATCAAGGAATGAGGATATATTTCCACATCCCTCAACGGCAACGACTCCTGCATCGACCAACTCGACATCAGAATTAGAGCACTCTCGTGTGGTCTTGATGTTAGAACCCACAGCAAAGCTGGAGGTGGTGAAGCGTTCGACTTCGTCCATCAGCCCCCTGGTAACGACCAGCAGCACAACCGAAGACATCAGTCCGATCGTGACAGCGCCTACAGCCGCTCCTCGGGAAATGACCACACCGGGTACCGCTCCCAGACTGGCGATTCCTCTATACTTCCTGGACTTCGATAGCTACTACCGCTACAATGGACCCAGCGGCCGAGAATCGGAAAAAGGATTGGCACCGGTGGTGATGGTCGAAGACCACGTGATCATCGACCTCCCAACAGGTTCAGGTCAAGCAAGCGAAGGGAGGCAGGTCCTCCCAGGGGACAGGCGACCATCCCCCCCGATACAGCCCGTCCCAGGGGACAGGCGACCATCCCCCCCGATGCAGCCCGTCCCAGGGGACAGGCGACCATCCCCCCCGATGCAGCCCGTCCCAGAGGACAGGCGACCATCCCCACCGGTGCAGCCCGTCCCAGAGGACAGGCGACCATCCCTGCCGGTGCAACCCCCTCCACCTCCATCGTCACCTGCCAGGCCAGTGAATCCTTTCATGGTGGAACCCATCCACCCTGCCTTCACCAGACGGCCGACTATTCCCATCCATGCGAACCCTTTCCTCTTCGCCACATCCGACTCAGTGAAGGACCTCAGACCAGAGACTGGTCCTTCGATCAATGCCCCGAGCCCAGCTCGTCCCAGAAATCCAACTGTCCCTGAAGGAGAGAGGGAAAAAGCTTCCCAGGCATCGCAAATCGGGAGTGAAAAACGGGAACCACCACGATCTCTCGATGTTGGAAACTTCGATGACGATATCTCACCTCAAACCTATCCACGCAAGTCCGAAGACAGTTACACGTACAACTCCGGCGACCACTTGGCCCCACCGCAGTCAAGGACCGGCCCTCCCAGAAAACCCTCGTCGACGCTCTCCGAAACCGAAGCGCGCGAGTCTCGGCAAGAATCAGAAGAGGATGCACACCATCATTACTCCCCCACTGGAGAGCACATCGACCATTCCCCATCTTCCAGCATCTGGCTAAAGCATTGGGAGATCTCCCATCCAGCATTTACAGGGATATTCGCGTCTCCAAGCCGCCGCGATCAACCAGAACCTCCACCACCTAGGACAAGACAGCAGCAGGCCACCCCCCCGCCACCTCCTTCGACACGATACGAGCATCCCATTGCAGTCCAGCCACCTGAAGGAGTTGGGTACCAAATCCCCGACCATGTTCAACATCCTGGGCTGTTCAAGCCACAAGAGTCTCGCCCATCTCGGTACGAATCAGAAGGCGCGGGTGAAACCTACGAATCGATTCCTGAGTCGGCATTATCTCGCCCTCCACAAGGCGTTCCCTTTCTGCCTTTAGCATATCAGAGAAGTCCATCGTCATCAAGAGGCAAAAATGAAAACACCCGCTCGGAATTCGCGCCTGGATCATCGTCTCGTGATCAGCAATCCGGAAGCGCCGTCGGGAGACCAGGTTTTAGTTATCAAGGAGCTTCAGCAGGGCAGTTTGCCAATAACAATGATGCCGACCAACCCACATATTTCCCTGGGACAGTTCACTTTTACGAATCTGAACCACATGGCATTGAAGCTGACAATTACAATGAATTTTCGTCACAAACGTCATACCAGCCACCACCCCCTCCTCCACTCGACCAAGTCGGCTCCTCTCGGCTTCCAATCTTCCCCCCTCAGAAACCGAGGCCAAGCACCCAAACTCGACCGAGTGAGAGAGGGGATAGACCCTTCGGACCCACCAGACCAGAGGGAGAAAGGCAGAGGGCAGAGGCAGGCCCCAGACCCGTTCGTCCCCGCCCCGGACCCGCTCCCTCAGAGTTTGCTACGCGTGGCCACACTTCGAGCCCAGACGACTTCGCCATCACGATGCCTTACGGACAGACTTCCAAAGATAATCAAGGCACCGTCACCTACTTCACCAGGAACCACCCCTTCAGCCGACTCGTCAAACCGGACGAACCAGGAACCGGCCCGATCCTCTCCGACGAGCCTCGGAAAGAGTCACAATTAATTGTCAGAGGTCACCGCAGGATCGAAGGCGTCTCGACTGATTCTTACCTCGCAAGGCTACGGAATCGATCCAGGGATTTCAATCAGGAGCAATTTCTCGGCGCTCGAGACCCAACCACCCCGACAATCTTCGACTCTGCCTCCGAAGCAGAAGGAACCTCGAGCGTGATCATGTACCCCGTGACCAACACCCGCCAGACGAGAAAGATTCTCACCCCCTACAACTCGTTCCATGAAGACTTCATGAAGTCGGAAGGCCTGAAAGCTGCAGCCCCATTCGACAAAACAACCGAGAAACCATCCCCCACAGGTCAGGAGTCACCTTCCCACGGGAGTGCCACAAGCCCCATGGAAGCATCCCCAACCGAAGATACCCTGCAGGCGGAGCCCTCCGAACCCCGTCATCAAAGTCAGGGAATCCTCACGGCCTTAGAACCGATCGAAAAATCCAAGCCTAGAAGTCCGCCTCGCCGTCGTCTGCGGACCTCGCCGTTGAAGCGTCTACGTGCAACAAATTCTGCAACGAGTCATCTTCGCTCCTCTCGATCAGCTGTCCAGCCATTCAATCCTCTGTCCGGGCTCCCTGATATTTCGGGGAGCAGCCTGTTCATCAAGCTCATGTCACCCGAGTTCTCGACTCCGGTCGAAGAGGACTTCGATTCCATTTTCGAACTGAGCCCCGAAGAAGCAGCGTCTTCGCGGATCCAGCCGCTTCTACTGCCCGGTTTTGGTTTCTTCGGCCAAGATGGCATCATAGCATTTCCAAGACCAGGTTTCCGTTACCAACCCGGATTGCCTCCCTTCGACGATGACTCCTACCGACCCGGATTGCCTCCCTTCGGCGATGGCTCCTACCGACCCGGATTGCCTCCCTTCGGCGATGGCTCCTACCGACCCGGATTGCTTCCCTTCGGCGATGGCTCCTACCGACCCGGATTGCCTCCCTTCGGCGATGGCTCCTACCAACCCGGATTGCCTCCCTTCGGCGATGGCTCCTACCAACCCGGATTGCCTCCCTTCGGCGATGGCTCCTACCAACCCGACTTCCTCCCCGGGATCCCAAACGTCTACGTACCCGGACCGCCCGATCAAGACGCGGGAAACCGAGAAGCGTTTTTTCCGCTGTCGCCCAACCTGTCGCTGCAGCCCCCCCTCTCCTCTCCTGACTCGCTCACAGACGACCAAGTCGATCCACTCCGAGAGAAAAGCGATGTCTACGACGAACTCTTCCACGAGATCTACGAAGACGATCCCTCGGAGGTGGCAAGGACCTTCCAGCCCCTGTTCATCCGGTCCCCTGCTGACCCCTACTACCATGTCCCCCATGAAGGCCAGTGGATAGGCTCCCCTTGGGTTCCCCCGTTCTTCTTGGTACCGCCAGGAGGCGAGTTCGGCGGCCCTCCGCCTCTACCAGAAGGACTAGAGTACTCTCTTCCAGTGCCAGGATTACATTCTCGCCTACTGGGCAACGCAACGGATGAACCAGTGCTTCGTGGACGCTCTCAGCTCGGCTTCTCTGAAACAGGAAGCTCAGAAGAGCATGAGAGCTCTGAGCAAAAGCGTGGAGGAAATGTGAACCGAAGCATTTGGGACAATTATTCTGGACAGGATCAAGGATTACATCAGCAGCAGCAACCGAGGCAAATCGACATCAATCCATATCAGTCAAGGCAGAATAACCAGCAGCCAGGAGGAACAGCTAAGTATCAATACTATCCATTCCTATTCCAGAACTACGGAGATCAGCCAATTTATAATTCAAATGCTCGTCAGCCAGGCAAACAACCGTCTCAGCAGTACCAGCCGCCGAAACAGTACCAATCCCCTCAACAGTACCAATCCCCTCAACAGTACCAATCCCCTCAACAGTACCAATCCCCTCAACAGTACCAATCCCCTCAACAGTACCAATCCCCTCAGCAGTACGAGCCGCCGAAGCAGTACCAGCCGTCGCAGCAGTACGAGCCGCCGAAGCAGTACCAGCCGTCGCAGCAGTACGAGCCGCCGAAGCAGTACCAGCCGTCGCAGCAGTACGAGCCGCCGAAGCAGTACCAGCCGTCGCAACAGTACGAGCCGCCGAAGCAGTACGAGCCGCCGCAACAGTACCAACCGCCGAAGCAGTACCAACCCCCTCAGCAGAATCAGCGGCCTCAACAAGTACCTCGTAAACCGGGTCCATCTGATTTAGCTGCTAAAGAGGCTGGAATCTCCCAAGGACGCCCTTCACCTGGAGGTCGCTTCGAAATCGTGCAAATAGAGGTGAGCACCACCAAGCCCAAGACCTGGGATGAAATGAATCAAGCATGGGTGGACCAGACCAAAAGTCCTGTTCCCCCGACGACAGCAAGACCCAGTCCCAACCCAAGCACGGCGAAATCTGACTTCAAGGCCGGCGAGAAAGCAAGTGGAGTGGAGATGCAACCAGCGGTACCGGGTGGCGGCTCAGAAATGCAACCAGCAGTTGCACGTGGCAGCTCATGGACTGAACCAGCGGCACTGGGTGGAGGCGCTCCGACAGAAGCAACGACGATCCCTGTACCTGCTCCACTCGACACCAACTCTATTTCCTTGAACGAAAGGGCGAACGAGGTGGCAATCGGCAACTTCCTCAACGAACGGGTGCCTAAGGAATCCTCTAGAACTGCGTTGCTTGAACCCGCAATGCCACCCGTCGTAAGCAGGACGACCTTGGACATTGATCCACAAAGGGAAAATCCCAGCGGGACCCATGCCTCCGTAGACTTCAGAGCCCTCGACGTTGAGGGGACAGTCGCTCTTCCTCCCTTGGTGGCCCAAGAAATCCCCCTTCAGTCTCGGACCATGATCGACGACAGAGATAAATTTAATTTGCAGGAATCTCTCATCCTTTCATTAAAGGATCCCAAGGACTCAAATAGCCCGGGATTCTCACCACCGCGAGTGAAACGACACATCACCCAAGAGAAAGCAAGATGCGGCGATCCGGCATCTATATGGAACGGCGTGGTGGACTGCAAAGACGCCAGCGACGAGATCGGCATCGACTGCCGCGCCCTCGTGAACGAGACCCAGAGCGGAATGCGAGAAGACTCCCGCCTCTGCGATGGCCACATGGACTGCCCCGACGGGGAGGACGAGCTCGGCTGCTACATCTGTCCGGGTGGGAACCTCTGCCCGTCGTGTCTCTACGGCGCCTGCAGCAAGTGCGACGAGAACAGCTTCTCCTGCCACGACTTCCTCGACAAGGAGGGCGTCTCCCAGTGCTTTAGCAGGGAGCAATGGTGCGACGGAGTCCAGAACTGCAAGAATGGCCGGGATGAGGAATTGTGTCACTTGCTCGGCGACCCCGGCGAGAAGCTTCCTTTGCTTGGCATCAAGAGCAAGGGGGTGCTGCATCGGCGCTATCGGGGGAAGTGGAACGTGGTGTGCAGCGCCGGGAATCGGGGCGATGAGCAAAGCCTCGCTCAGCAGGTGTGTAAAGAAGGGTATACCAAGTTCGAGGGTACTCCTAAGATCGAGTACCAGGGGTTTCCTCATGGCACCTCGGTCTTCATGCGATACACAGCAGGCAAATGGAATTTGGCGAACGGATGCCCCAACAACCGCGTTTTACAGATCGAATGCCCCCCACCTTTATGCGGGTACAGGAACAAATTGGACGTGAGCTACGAAGACACTGGCAACGAGCACAACCATCCAACCCGTCGGAAGAGAACCTTCAACTCGGGGCGTATCGTGAACGGGACAGAGAGTTTCGCCGGGGACTGGCCCTGGGCCTGTGCGCTCTACCACAACGGGATCTTTTTCTGCGGGGGCTCCCTCATCGACGGGCAGTGGGTGCTCACGGCTGCCCATTGCTTCTACATATGGAGAACGAAACAGGGGGTCGCGCGGCCCATCTCGGTTGACACTGTGCATTACACGGTGATGTGTGGAGTACTGAGGAGGCACTCGTTCGCTCCGCCGAAGCAGATCAGGCGGGTGGTGCAGATCTTCAGTCATGCGCAGTACGAGGGAGCTAGCAAGGCGGACAACCATCACTATCACAACGACATCACGCTGGTGAAGGTTGACGAGCCGTTTCACTTCAACAAGTGGTTATCGCCAGCCTGCCTGCCGTATCCGGGGCAGGAGCCGGTGGCGTCGACACCGGGGGAGGCGCTGTTCGCGTACGTCGCCGGTTGGGGGATCACAAGCTGGGGCGGTCACGAGTCTGACAGTCTGCTGCATGTGGGTCTGCCCGTCATTTATCCGTGTCCCGGCGTTGCGAACGAGATTCAGTGCTGTGCTGGCTTCCCCGAGGGTGGAAGGGACTCCTGCACTGGTGACTCGGGCGGGTCCCTCACCGTGTCCTATGGGGACGGCGACGACAGTCAAGGTCGGTGGTACATCATAGGGGTCGTCAGTCACGGGTACAAGTGCGCCGAGCCCAACAACCCCGGCGTCTACACCAAGGTGTCTGCGTTTCGGTACTGGATGGATGAGATCATGTCCGGGCGCTCCAAGGTCAAACCGAAGCTCCCCAGCAGCACCTGCGGGGACTTCGTGTGCGACGGAAACTGCCTCGGCAAGCAGTACCTCTGCGACGATAAGGTCCACTGCTTAGGCGCCGTCGACGAGACCCAACCTAGCTGCAATCGACCCCCAGCCCCGTTTCGTATATCTGGCTACTCTCAAGAGCCGGTGATCCCAGCTGCCGCGTATCAGAAACCATCTTCTCCGAAACCGAAACTGCCCAACCTACCCGCGGCACCCACACAGATTTGCCAATCAGGAGAATTCAGGTGCCGCACCACCCCAGGCTGTATCCCCAAGTCCCAACTCTGCGACATGAAACGAGACTGCATGGACAACAGCGACGAGAACGGCTGTACCTGCGGCGATTACTACCGCAACTCCAAGACCCGCAACCGCATCTGCAACTACTACCCAGACTGCCGCGACCACTCCGACGAAGCCCTATGCCAGCAGCAGCAGCGGAGCCTCGCCGACGACGGCAGGAAGCACTGCTACAAATCCGGCAATGTCTTTCTCGACCGAACCGCCTGGTGCAACCAAGAAATGGACTGCCCCAACGGCGAAGACGAGACAGACTGCTACAGCTCCGCGACGGAGTCCGACGGCCAGCTGCGCATCGCGTCTGACAAGCTCGGACGACCCGTGCCGGCGCAATGCGGCTTCGTGGTCCGTCACCAACCCCCTTTCCAGCCGAACAGCTGGTCCACCGTGTGCTGGCAGAACGCGACGTGGCAGGAGATCCAAGTCTTCTGCTGGTATTTCGGCTACGAACAGCTTCGAGACGCGACCTACAAGCGACAAGGAAGCGACACCTGCGACGCCCTGTGGATCTGCTGCGAGAACCGCTTGCACGGAGTCACCCGGCCGTCCCCGCGCGCCATGACCCTCCGAGAAGAAGAGGGGAAGCCGTGGCAGTTCCCATGGTCGGTCAACGTCAGGGTGGAGGGAAGGATCGCCTGCGGGGGGACGCTGGTCGGGACGAGGTGGATCCTGACTGCTTCTGCCTGCGTGGGGGGATTCTCGTGAGTTCCAATTCAAATGAGGTCATGGGGATTTTTCATGGCTCGGGGCGACCTAGTTTTTATTTTTTGCATTTTCTGTAGGCCCAAAGCTCATTACATGACGGGGCAGGTGGGGCTCGGAGAAAGTCTTCCATTCTTGGCTCCTTACGAGGAGTACCAGAGGGTGGACTACACGGTCCGAATGGGAGAGATCACCCTTTTACGAGTGGAGAAGCCATTTTCGCAGACGGATTACGCCATTCCACCGTACCTGTCCAAGATGAGACCGCTGAGCCTCGAGACGTGCGTGATCTCGGGGGTGACTGAGAAGGGGCTCCGGTTTTCGAACGCGACGCTGCAGAACTGCAGGCCGGACTCGGACACGCTGTGCCTATCGCTGCCCAAGGATTCGGCCTGCCAAGCGCACTGGGGAGGCCTGGTGGTGTGCCTGCAGAATGGATACTGGCAAGGAGTCGGAGCGTTCCGCGGATGCGAGGCGGGGCAGGTGGTGCAACCGATCGGGTTCTTCTACGACGGACTCCAGAGCGCAATGAAGACGGAGGCGCGAGGGGTGGTCGGCCCAGAGTGTCCCACCTTGAGGTGCATCCAGGGATTGTGCCTGAGGGAGCCATTCGTGTGCGACGGGGTGCCGCACTGCAGGGACCTGGCCGACGAGAGCGAGGAGCGGTGTCAGGCGAAGAGTACCAGTTACTGCAATGCGAAAGAAGGTTGCGAAGGTGAGGCCGGTGTTACAAGGTGGTTTGGTTTTTTCACGGGTCGGTTTTCGTAGGTATTCGAGGTTGAGCTGGGGTCGTTCTGGGTTTGGTTACGTTACGTCGAGTTACGTTTAGACTGCCGTTGGGTTATGTACGATCGATCCACGTCTGATTGGTCAAAATTGGCAAAAAATTCAAACCCTATTACTAAATTCGTGTTCTAAATTTCATCTTGATGAAATTTAGAATGGATTTTTGATATTTTTCCGAATTTCAAAGCATGCCATATTTACGAATTTGGGATCTCAAAATTTCCTTGTGCTAAACAAAACTGCAACATACAAGCCTTTGCTGAATTGTTGTAACTCAATATGTATAATTACTGAAATGCCATGTTGCAGCTTGCTCCGCTGAGTCCCCATTATACTTTTTTTTTTAATCCAAAGGTGTTAAAAAAATTGATAAATTTCCACAGGGCCTCCAAAAAATTATACGAGGCACCTCAAACTGGTAAGTAAATATTTAAAAAGTAAGTTGCGACGACGCAAAGCCCCCACCCTCAGTTGTCTAAAAGCGACTGAAAGGATGTGAACATTTCGGATAAAATAAGTGACTTCGATGCGGACTGCGCAGCCAAACCTCGAGACGGGCCCGAGCAGAGGCTCTAAACGAAAATTCCTTCCCGCGCAGGGTGCGATCCGAGTCAGTTCAAGTGCAAGAGCGACAACTACTGCCTCCCGGAAGTCCTCCGATGCGACGGGCGACAAAACTGCCCCGACGGCAGCGACGAGCAGAACTGCACGTGCACCCAGCTCTTCGGTCGGATGGCACCGGAGAAACTCTGCGACGGGCGCCTGGATTGCGAGGACGGAAGCGACGAGGACCCTGTCTTCTGCGGGTGCCCTAAGGGTCAATTCCGCTGTCACAGGTGAGATCCCCTCGTGGTCCTCGGGTTGGGGGACTCGCGATGCTCTGGAAAGTCCCGGGATGTCATAGGAGTGGATCGAATGCCTTCGATTGATATTGGAGATCGAGGCAGAGTTCGTCTTGCGAATGACGGTGAAGTGACAGCGGTGAAGATGTTAGAAACTGTTGAAAGTAAGCTTAAAAGAAAAGCAAGTCACTGAAGTGCGATGGGAGACGTACAAGGACGTAGCGGGCGTTTGGTACGGGGCAGGGCGGGACGGGTCGACGAGGTGTGGGATAGTGAGGCTTATTCGTGGGCGGAGGGAACATCCTGCAGTCTCCAATCGGTATTAGTCCGTCGGTGTGGAGACTTAGGTGCGATCAGACACCACATTTCATGAGTTTGTGCTGAAGCATCAAGGCAACGGCGTCTGAAAAAGAAAAGAAAAGTAAGTTTATTCTGAAAATTTGACGAGTTAAATGCTTCAGCGCTAATTTTTTTGCAGGAATTTTAGTGCAACTGTGTTGGGAGAATGAGCCTAATTTGAGTGCTTCGTTCATCGGTGAAAACGTGCCTGAAGCGTGGAATTTTTTCTTGTGCAGGTCCTCTCAGCAAGGGCCGTACGGGACGCTGAACCCCCCGATCTGCCGTCCGCTAACGAAGACGTGCGACCTGGCGAGAGACTGCCCCCTCGGCGAAGACGAGGAGTTCCGATTTTGCACGGGCATCACCAATTCCTCGGTTGTCCGCAACAACACTTTGGGGTTAGAACCTCCTTTTCTCGGTATTTTTTAAATAAGCATTTTAATTTGGCTCTTAAAATGTGCGTATCAGTGCAGAGCTATTGTCGACTCGTGTGGAAATATTACAGTTCGACCTGTCTATTTTTTTTTTTAGTGCTCACAGATGTAATTGTGAAATTATTTGATTTTCGGAATCGACTGTAGTAACTGAAGCATTTCGATCCGAGCTGAAATTATCTGTAAGCGCATTAAGGGTCTGCGCGGTGCGTCAGTATGATGCTATGGCACGAAGGCTTTGACAAAAAGGAGTAAAAAAAAGGCATTTTTTCTACTCTTGCTCCTTTGGATGGTTCAAAACTCTGGGAAGCATCAGGAAAATCGATAATGGAGAATTTTCGAAAGCCCATTTGATGTTAAACGAGGTCTACCCTGCGTCTTCCTGAAACACCTACATCGCACTAAGAAATGCCAAAACCGCCCTTATCCTAGGCGACCCGAACTGTAACTGTTCCCTACTGCTCAGAGAAAAAACTTGCCCAAAAATTGCTTCTCATTTATACAAATCGAGTCCGTGGATTTAGCGTGTTTCACGGCCCACGACTCTTATTTCCCTCAGGATCCCACAACCGGACCCAGCCGGCTACCTCTACGCCCGATACCAGGGAGTCTGGTACCCGTACCCCTACTCGAACCAGACCTCGAGGAACATCGAGCCCGGCCAAGCGAATATGATCTGCGAGAGACTTCACGGCCGGTCGCTTGCGTCCCAAGCGGAGCTGGTGGCCGTGCCGTGGCCAGACGAGGAGCCGGGACCCAGCCGGGCCCGGGGGGCCATGAGGGACCCGTCCACGAGCGTGGCGTTCATCGATTGCAAGTACGGGGTATCGGGGGGCAACGTCACGAGTACCAGATGAAGTCTGTTTAGGAATTCCCTCCCGTTTTCGTCGAGTGATATGAAACGTGATTTGATGAGTGTTCCAGCCGCTGCCAACCGGACTGTTCAGACTTTTTTAAGCGATTTTTCATCGTTTTTACTGTTTTAGGGCGTTCGTATATCCCTCTTTTCAGAGGTAGGGCAAGTTCTGTACTTTTCGAGTTTTATAGTTTTATATGAATAAATATATTTTATGGGTCTTTGAAGCCCTCCCAGTCACGCCTGGAACCCATTTCATTTTGAGTTGAACATACAAAAGTTTTCAACGAGAAACAATTTTTTTTTTACTCCGTAAAATCGGTGATATTTTAAATTTCAATTTCGATATACCGCTTCTTACAAATATAAAATAAAATTTGGAACAACCTAACTCATTCAAATCGCAAATGATTTCTGCATTTCCGGCGGAAAAATCCGCAGTTTTCGCTGATTTATTTTCTTGGAATTCTCTTAATCTCTCAATTTTCCAGCCGTCTCAAATAATTCAAAAAAAGTCAGGAACTTTTTCCTCGGTGTTCTTTTACCTTTTCTTTTATTCTTGGCTTATCAAAGAGTTCCAGACTGTCGGAGATAGATTTCTAATATATTTAATTAAATTGTTCGGGAAGGCGGACACGTTTCAATTTCCTTTTTTAATACTGAGCGACGATATCGATATCGTCATGTTATCTTTCGGGGAAATCCGGGAAATTTCCCGTTCTGACCGCTGATAGGGCCATCAAATATTGGCTTACCGTGATACGATCGTCCTGCATGTCGGCTTTTCTGTCGACTTCCATCAAAGGAGGGGGAAAGAAATCGATACTCGCCCCTTTCCGATAACGATGAAATCGAAAAGGGTCGAAAGAGGGAAGAAACACGTAAAGTCCCGAATCAATTATCGTCCAGCCCTCTTCATTTGCATATTAGCTTCTTGGACCATGATTCGAGTCGGTCTAGCTCGATCAGTCATCTGGCAACACTGATGAGACATTTGTGCCGTTGAGGAAAGTCGAAACATTTTCTAGTAAAGGGAAGATCGGTGAAAATGTCGAGGCGCGCATTCCAGGTCGTCCTCACGCGAAGAAGCTTTTCCGGGTCACCCCCAGGCGGTGGACCACTCGAACGGTGGACCACTCGAGCGGGGACGAGCGATCCCGTGTCATCCACCGGAACGGATGACGAGACACAGGAGGATGTCAGTCATCTGTCGGCCCGGCCGGGCCGACGACGAAGCCTCCAGATTCGTTCTTGGGAGACCGTGACGGAGTCCCGAGTGAGCGATTAGCCGCAGGTGACGTCACGTCAGAGATGAGTGATGAGGAACGAAACGATAGTGCGGGACACTCACGACGAGGTCCCTAACCACCCTTTGCCTACTCCCCCATGCTCCCGACACGCTTTTATTTATTTATTTTTTTTTTTTATCTTTTGAAGTCGTGCAGTGTGAGGTAGCCTTACTGTTCGGATCTATTCGATACATTGACCGAAATAGAAAACATAAATGAAAAACATAAATGAGAAATGAAAAGCATGATCGTGCACTTCTCTGAAGTATGACTTCTCACTCTTCCAACTCGAATTTTGACCACCTCGCACATCCAAGCCCGCAGCACCCTGAGCCCCCTATTTGCATGTGCTCCGAGCCGTCAAGGAGGCAAATCCCGACCAAGAAGTTGTCACGTCAAGGTAACGAGTACGAACCAAATAAGAAATTCTTTATAATGTGGGTCATGGTAAGGTCATTCACATATCTTCAGATCTTCGGGTGGCAATAATGAACGACCCTATGCCCGTCCTGGTGCACGTCCTGATGCCCGTCCTGGTGCACGTCCTGATGCCCGTCCTGATGCCCGTCCTGTGCACTCACCTGTGAAACAAACAGTTCTTATATGAACCTCTCTCGACTTCTCGAGGAATTCAGACGGAAATAATAAACTCGAGAGTACCAGACCAGGTACCACTGCTATCACGAGAATTATTATATATATTCACCGCATCCTAACCATCCAACCTTGAAATGAAGAGGAGGAAATGGAGGGTCGCGGCTGCTCCCGGCCGCGATCGGTCGCGGCGGTTACTGCGGGCAGACGGAATGAAAAGAAAAAAAAGTGAGGGACCGACCGCAATATCTGGCATTTCCCCATAGTACCTATGGGAATGCCAGTTAAAAAAAACTTTTTTTTTTTTAGAAACGGTTCTTCTTTCCGAACGACAAGAAGGAAAGAATCGTTCCACTTCTCGGCTGTTTTTTTTTTTTTTTTTGTTCGGACAACCCGAATGACCCGAGCATTTTGGAGCGTGAGCCCCGCGCTATTTCGGGTCGGACAATTGGCCTTTTCGGAATAAAAATCGCTGAAGCGTGTTTCCGCGCGTGCAGCTTCGTCAGGACGAACGTGATGCATTTTCTCCCTTCGAAGAATGCGTAATTCCTTCGAACGCACGATTGCCTGTCGCGATGCGATTCAGTGTTGCCGGATGGGTTGCAGGGTTGCTCGGGCGGCGGGGATCGCGGAAGCCTCTCGGGGACGAGGGAGAAGGAAGGGGTGAGAAGGGGTGAGAAAGGGTGAGAAGGGGTGAGAAGGGGGCGTGACGTGACCCTTAATAAGGATCGCCGTCTCGCGAGGAGCCGATTTTCTTGGAACCCGAGGCTGCGCCTGTTGGGACGCCTGGGGAAAGGATGAATTCCGGGGAATTCCGGTTGGGGTCGTGGATGCCTCCGAGGGACGTGGATGCCTCCGAGGGACGTGGTTCGGACGACATCGTGTGGCCTTTTGAGATGTCGCGATTGCCGCGAGGTCACTTTTGTCGCTGGGCGAATGCGGAGGAATGGTGCTTCCCACATTGGAATCTTCCAATTAGGAAATCGGTTGGATTGGGAGAGAGGTGGGGGAAGAAGGAGGAGGAGGAGGAGGAGGCAGTGGAGGGAGGTGGATGGCATCGGGGATTCTTCGAGTTTGGGCAGGCCTCGCGAGAGAATGGGCCACGGCCCGATGCGAGTGGAAGAAGACGGTCTACGTTTCTCGCGCTGGGGGTTCTTGCAGCCTGGGAGTCTGGGGGGGATGCCCCCTTCCGTCATTCGAGAGGTGGCCCGGTGCCTCCCTCCCCCTTTCCGCCATTCGAGGGGTGGCATGGCAGCTCCGGGGAGGCCGATCCTGTTGGCTCCACGTCTGGCCGAGTGCAAGCGTGGACGACCTTCATGTCGGCGGCTCAGATTAGACGTACAACACGGCCACGTCCCCTCGAAACCTATCGGCGGTAATTGATATTGATGAGATTCTAAATGGAGAACGGGCCGTCATCGGTCCCCCCCCAAAAAAAAAACAGCCTAAGGCTATATTTTGACTGAGAACTGCCGACCCGGCTGTCCTCTCCGCTTATTTACTGAAATAACGATTCCTCATTTCGTCCGAACGATCCGACAACCCTGACGGCCCCTCTCGGGCCGGACTCCATCGTCACAGAAGTGACGGCCTGCATCGAAAGCACGTTTCGAGTCCTCTAACGGTGCCGAAAACCAGAGCCATTTTTCTATCATTCTCTCATTCATCCATCATTCTCGCATTCCATCATTCGCGTGAGATAATTTCTCCAGCCACGCGAGGCAAAACGGAAAAAGGGAAAATACGCCTCGGCGAAAGAGCGATTCGGTTTCGAAGTTATCTCCTGCTGACTCATTTTATGCTTCTGTTCGCCCGTCGTTTATGATCCGGTTTATTCCTCGTTTATGATGCAGCTCTGACGTGCTGCAAAGCAGGGAGACCAGGGGGAAAAATTTTTCTAAATGCCTTCCATAGTTTCTCCCTTCCCCTCCGTAGCCATTTTTTTTTTTGGCCTTCGACCGACGAATTTTACGCACGACCGAGTCGACGAAAGGAGCTTCAGCAGTTTATCGGACTCGTGCCGAAGTCTCGTTCAAACTGCGAAAGAAGGACCTCTTCGTAAACCGATTTCATTTCCGGGGGATTCGAAAGAAATTTTACGCCGACCTGCACGCCACCAACGAGCAGGAAATGGACGGATCGCTGAAAGACGCTGAATTGGCCGATCCGGCGAATTCAGCGTCTTTCAGCGACCGAGAGCCAAAGAGAGCCGTGAAGGAACACTAATGGTTTCTTTTGAGATCAGAAATGACGCAAATAAAGAGGGTAAACGACTCGTATAGCTCAAGTAAGCGTGACTGCCAGGGCCAGTCCCCCACCGGGCCCCCCCCCCCCCCCCCCCCCCCCCCCCCCCCCCCCCCCCNCCCCTACCCACCCCCCCCCCGGCCCCCCCCCCCCCCCCCCCCCCCGCCCAAATACGGCGGACACGCAAGAAAGAGTGCCGAATAGAGTGGGGTCTCCCCTCCCCCGTCCTCCTGCCCTCCTGCTACGCCACGTAGCCAGGGGGTAAAGGAGGGAGAAGGAGAGGGAGGGGGCTGGGGGGAGGGAGGGGGAGGGGTGCGCTATGCGAGGGAGAGGCGAAGAGGGCGAAGAGGGCGGAGAGGGCGGAGAGGGCGGAGAGGGCGGAAGGTCAATGAGGAAAATAATGAACCTCCTCTGATCCTCAGCGCAGTCGACGGTCTCCAAGGAGACGACGACCGAATTGCTACGAGGTCAGTATGCCTTAGCGTCCGGCGTGTTCGCCTGTTCGTCGCGTGTTCGCCTGTTCGTCGCGTGTTCGGCTCTGAGCTGGCTCGCTCTCGAATAGGGTCGCGGGATTTTCTTATCGACGAAAATCCGGGTCGCTTTCCCGACGTTTCCGATCGACAACGGATTCATGAACTGCTCGCTAGACGTGAGAAAAACTAAAAAGGATCATTTTCTGAGCGGAGTAGAGCCTGAATATGACGGACCTTGCCCTAGAAAACGGGCTGTCCTAGATTTACTGGGACAAATTGGCCAATCCCCCAGAGTGAGGACCGGGCTTCGCCTTTGCCCGATTGTAGGGAAATCATACTAATTTGGGGTTTTTGGCCGAGCATCTTGAGTGGGGAGGGGAACGATGCACCAAAGCCTTTTTTTCCCCCCCCGAAGGAAGGAATTTAAAGTCTCGGCACGAGGGTGAAATATAAAAATCTAAACTGAAGGTCATAAAAATCCAAGAATCGGCAGCAATTGAATTCGCACCAGACGGAGCGAATTCCCCGCCGCAGGCCTATCGTCTGAAGACAGATGAAACCACACTTCACGATTGAGATATGCATGAAAAATCGCCCCCTACGCGCAGCCCATGCCCTATTTAGGTATCGGCGTGACCCCTCCGACCGATCGCTTCGGTCCGACTCCTCTCACCCCGCGAACCATGAACGAAAATAAAGACGGGATGGGAAACGGGAGCCAGCCGGGCGAGGAAGCGGCGCTTATGACGAGATGGAAAGACGCGGGGAGACTCTCACGGATGCACCCGGGTGGATCCTCCAGCCTCTGGCTAGCAGACGACGCGCAGCGGGGGGAACGTGTTGACTGGGGGACGAGCGGGTCGAGTTCAGCGCCCTCTCATTCCCGTTCGTCATCAATATGGCTGCCTCGATGACTGAGCTAAGGGGAAGCACGGTCGAGTTCGCTGAGTTTTTTCCCGGAATTTCTTTTACGTGTGGACTGGATGATGTTATTCGAGCAGAATTAGGCCTAGTGGTTGAAATGGGGCTAGGTTGTCAGTCTCAGGCCTACTTTAAGGTGACATGAGTCTATGCGTTGTGCTTAGGCTATCCTCATACTCACCTGAAGGGTTACGTTAAGCCTCGTATCGGTGATTCAGCTGCATTCTGCGGTTCACCGGATGAATTTATCTCGGCTAAGTTTGACGATTCGATTTCGTATTGTACATGCTATCGCTCAGCTCCCGGCTCCGTCCCCCGCTTGTCACTACCGGATAAACCGGCTCATTGTAGGTCTAGAATTCGAATTCTACAAGGTCTAACGTTAGGTGTGTGCTTAACCTGGTCCAGGTGGATTTTCACAAGTAAATTTTCACTATTTAGATTAAAGTGAAACTTTGGGTTGGGATATGATTAAGCTGTTGACTTATTGTTAGACTTAATGTTAAGCCAATCTAATGTCCATGGTTCCATAAGCATTTTGAGATGAGGGTATGGGATACTGGTATGCCTGTTGGCAGAAAACTACCCAAACTGGAAAGAACCCAGAAACAGAAGAGAGGTGAAGGATATAGAAAGAATTTCATGAAGGAAGGCACAAGTGTATGATAATCTTAGGGTAGGATTGGGGAAAGAGTCATTCAGAATGCTGAGACCCTACAGGATTTGATAGGATTTGATAGTTATATCAGCAATCTTTGTTCTGATTCATCATGGTCATGCATAAGTTCTATATTTGAGTTAGTGGGGAATCTTCAAACCCTAGTTCATCTCCACGAAGATCTGAGATGTAATTATTTCAGGCACTGCTTGCTTGATTTGTTTGTTCACATTTCCTTTATAGTTTATAATTGAAAACATTTAGAAGTTGCTAAATTCATCTCATTCACAAAGTGTGCTATTGCTACAGGTAATGAGAGGTGCAAGCCGCTATGCAATGTGTATATATGTGATATAAGGTAAATTCAAACTGATTTTGTAACTTTTTATGTTCGTGAAGTAGCCAGATTACTTTTGGATAGGGTCATGTAGCAAATTATATTGAAAAAATTTTAAAATCAACTAATGTATATGTATTTCCATGTGTGATAGCTATTGCAGCTTATTTGTGGCATATGCTTTGGGGATCTAGGCCTGGAGGAAACTGGTATGAGCTGATAATGATGTATGAAATGGGAGACATGTTACCATCCAAGGTTGTATGACATCTGCATTAGCTTCACACATGTGTGCCCAACCAGACATCAATAGTGGTGCTTTGCCATACAGCAGTTTCAGTTAATTCATATCACCTTTTACATGAACTCCATGTCATTGCTATCATAGAAAATATACCCACCAGAGGAAGTAAGTGAGATCAAGTGGAACCAGGTTCCTGTACTTCTGTCAGTGTAAGAAAGGTATTCTCACAAGCATCTCAAGAGGGAGCAGGAACATTCTAGCTTCTTGCTGGAATTATTGATCAAGCAGGCTCCTGCAAGTAATGACCAGGAATGAAGGAGGGTGAGAGGTGTTCAATTTAGGTTTTTCTCTTTTGCAGGTTGACCATTGGATATGATTCTATATCTTGGGATGCATCTAAGAAGTAACATAGCACAATCTATGGGTGGTATAAATTCATTTCTAAAGGGAAACAGTAGAGAAGGGGTTGCTAGCAAGTAACAGATATGTATTGCAAAGACAATGATGAGGTAAAAGGGATTGGTGGTGAAGGCCTGGTGAATCATAACCAACATGCCTTCAATTGGAAAAAAGCTTTTCCATAGATCAACCTATGAAACAATTTTTTTCTATGTTCAGTGTCCTTCTGACTATAGTTGGAACTACAGACCTGTGACCTACATTTGTTAGCCTAATTATATTGAGGAATCAATTTTTTTTTTGTAAGATCCATGTAATGAATTTTGTCAATCCTCTTCTGAAGCTAGCCTAATTTTCTGGCATTCCTTGCATAGTCAACCATTTAGTAATTATTAGGGACCAGATTTTTATGTATTTACATGTGCTATAAGTAAGCAGGAAAAAATGAAGTAAAAATGCTAAAAATTGTGAAGGAGGAGTCAGTTCAAATTTAGGAAGGTCTCTGGGTACCCTTGGTTTGTGTAAGGTTAGCTCATAACTATTCTCCCTGGACTTATAAGAAGCCAAATGTTGCAAAAGTGGAAGGTAATTTTTCACGAAGAATGTGAAAAAAAATTCACAAAACTTTTATAACTTTCATGGGCCTATTATTGCGATTATAATTGTGATGCATTGATATCAGTGGTTTCTTTCTGAGCTTCCAATTTTGATTTGTTGATTCAAGATTAAAGACTGAATGACTGAATCTCTAGTGGGCTTGACCCTTTGATGAGTATGCCAGTATATATATGGGCTGACATCCTCCTGCCCTCCATGTATTCAGTACGGGTGATCTAGGCGTTAAAAAAAACCACTCCTCAAAGGGTTAAATAGATCAGCAAGCTTTCTTCATATGTGCATTGTAATGAGTTTTATTTTTGCATTGATCAGAAATCTAAAATTTTCAGTTAAATACTACTTGCAGCATCATAGAAAGACAGACAGGCTGGACAGGATCAAAAGTGGTCTCTATTTTTTCCAGGAGTCCTACTGATAAGTATTACATGGCTTCCAGTTAAGCCTATTTGAATTTATAGGTGATTTCTTCTATAGGCCACAATTGACACTGGCACTGACTGATGGTCATGAAGAAAAATTGGCCCACCAGCCAGATGTGGCCACAGGTACAGTCCTAGTTAAATGTATGGGTGGTTTGTGAAACAGATGAATGGGACTTATGAATTATGATTATATGGCAAGAGAAAATTATTTTAAGTGAGTGTGGGTATTGTGAGTGTCTATGTAATGTATAGCTGATTAGATTTGGTTGTTGTCTCTGTGGGACATGCCTCTGGAAACCATTTTCCATGCAGGGTTCCAACAGTTAATATACCATACTTTAAATTCATCTAAGGCAAATGATGGAAGAGTAAAAAGAGTACCATGAAACACTAAGTGTTCATTGGTCATAGAATATTCAAATTTCTAAAAAGCAACTTTTCATTTAAAAAAATTTGATTAAAGGAAAGAACCCTGTTTGGGGCTCCACTTTCATAATGACCCCATTTAGTGAGAGTACCTTTAAGTTAAATTAGAAGGTAAAGCTACACTAATAGAATTCACATTCTGGGTGAAAGTTTTTCTTTTTTTTTCAAATTGATTGAAATAGAGGGAACATTGAGTAATGTATTCTTTTTTCATTTGGAGTTGCAACAGAATACTCTTCACTGTGCTTGGGTATAATTATGATACTAGTATAAAGCCTTACTAATATCTTACTCTATAAATACGCTGAATTTAATTCTCACAATATTTTTGTAGTTGACCACAGGTAATAGATTTATTACTAAATAGTCAGCTTTTAATAAATCTCCAGCATCCAAAGACCAAATCATTTTAGCATTATGGTGAACATCAGCCTATCAATATGTTAGAGGCCTCCACTTGGTGCTATGGTGTGATATCGTCTCAGTCTCATTTAACTTGCATTGATCAATTTCTTTCAGGTTGTGATCTCCCACTTCTGAGGCAGATTTGCATGCACAATAATCTCATGGCCTCAGTGGCACCTTCACGCCACAAGATGGGTTCCCCAGTGCATGGGTATCATCTCCAATGGAATAATCACCAGGAAAGCCTTATCCATAGTTTTGAAAAACAGTTTCAGCTTGAATCTTTTGTGGACGTGACAATTTATTGTGAGGGTCGACCAGTGCGTGCTCACAAGATGGTTTTATCGGCCTGTAGCCCTCTCTTCTACGACATTTTTTTATCTCATTCTGACCGCCATCCCATCGTGATCTTGAATGATGTGCGATTTTCGGATCTCGTGACCTTAATGCATTTCATGTACAATGGAGAAGTGGAAGTGCCGATGGAGTCGCTGTCATCTGTCCTGAAAGCAGGCTCATCCCTAGGCATCAAGGGTCTGGGGAGCTATCTCATGTCACCAAATGGTCAAAGTGAAAGTTTGGACATTGAAGCGCATGATGTGACTAAAGTGCCTCACTTGGACCGGATTCTCAGGGACTCTCTAGACTATCCTGGTCCTTCCCAAAAGAAGTGCAATGCAACCCCATCCTTACGTCGGATCATGGACTCTCAGGAGTCAGAGCAGTTTGCACTCCCCCATCTGTATTACCAGTCACCAGAAGGAGCAGATAGGACAAACCACAGTGAAGCCAGTCATGTGAGTGTGGAAAAAAATTATTTCCTTGCATCTTAGCTGCTTGGCCATAACTAGTAGGGTCTAAAAGCAAAAGCCAAAAGGTATGCAAAAGGTATTAGCAGCTTGCCCATATGTGTGTAATCCGATTAGCCCTTATTTCCACCTTTTCGGGGCAGAAGTGCAATAACTGCTTTTAATGAATGTAAGTTTAATCTCTATGTTATTGAGATTTCAGACGTGTATTTGCACAGACTGCTTACATTTTGAACTGGATTAAGAAAGGTGCTGTGGGCCTCAAGGTTGTGAAGATGTCTTTATCCCTTCTGAAGATGGAACTGAATGGTAGCAGTAAACAGTAGTTTTTCATGAAGCATAATTATATGAAGCTTTTGCATATTCATAAACCCATTGGCATTGATACACAAGACCATCTCATAGTATCACTACCAGGCGCAGTACTCCACTACTAGGATTAAATTTCATTGAGTCCTTATGTGAGTTGGTGGAACCACCTTCAAGCATTTTTAAGCCTTGTACTCAAGCTAGTTCTAAAAAAATTGCATTTTGTAAAGTATTGGTTATTTTTCAAAATAAATGCTAAAATTTGGTACACAAATGGTGTAATAATTCCAATGCCAATGTTAATGTCAGTGACTTCCTAAACAACTGCAAAAACTTGATTGCTGCTTCTATTTCTTCTGCATAGAAAGACTTCCCTATACAGAAAAGTCATTCATGACTTCATGCATTATATACATATATGTTCTGTAATATATATTGTCATTTAT
The DNA here is from genome assembly GCA_905338385.1 of Darwinula stevensoni. NCBI lineage: Eukaryota > Metazoa > Arthropoda > Ostracoda > Podocopida > Darwinulidae > Darwinula > Darwinula stevensoni. Next base: position 73,493 of record CAJPEV010000434.1, read on the forward strand.
TAATTGATTGTCATATCTTGTTACTGGAACAATCTGTATATGATCATTTCTGGAAAACCTTACTTGACCTCATTGAAAGGCATTCAAATGAAAGATATGGTACCATAGATGTGTTACCTTTTTAACTCTGATGTCTCTCTCTTTTATATAGTGGAGTGTATTTGCATCATATCTGACTGGAGACATGTAAACAGAAGATCTGGCCTGAAGTATATGTTATATACATGTATGACAATCTTAGCTTGAGAAAGCATGAAAATTGTCTTCAGCAGCTATGCTGACATGTGGCACTTCATCTGGCACTTTAATGGCATCTGATATTGAAAATGTAAAACCTTCTTTCATGTACTGTAAAGGAAACATGCTAAAATAAGAAGGTTCAGCATACTTCCCTGACTTGTAGAAGTAGTAATACAGTCGACCCTCCATATAGCAAAAATCTATATTATAAATTTTCTTAACTACAAATTTTTTTTATTGTTCCCAGCCATTTTCCCATTCACATGCATGGTGAAAAGTCTCTGTATAAAGAAGTTCCTTATAACAAAATTTCTGTTTTATGAAGTTGCTTTTTCGTCTGAAGGAACAAAACTGTTATGTATTACGACGTTAAAATCTGCTGCACATTCACAGCTACTTTCTTCTGTGCATTCCTCAAAAATCTCATCTGGTATCTAAATTTAGTTTGTCCTACATACTTGTTGGTGTGGCTGTTGTAAGGGAACGATGTCAATCAGTCTTAATCTTCTCAGGATCAGGCCTAGTCTAGATTTATGCTTGGTCATGCAATTGAAGCCTTCGACTATCACTGGCTGTTTTTTGGCCAGGCTGAATGTTGAGCATGAAACATTTAAACCTTGAGTGCTCTGCAGATCATGGCTCAAAGAATCCTCCAGGAAAGTGCACGGCTGATGATCAGTTGGGACTTACATAATTTAGGTACATATATAGCACCTGAGAGCTGAATTTCTGCCATATTTCATGCACTTAGACCTTCACACTCATTTTATGAATGGACAATGACTTGCCTTTCAACACCAAGTAACATTTTGAAGCTATATTGACAGAAGTTTAACTGGTTTCTCTTCTTTTTTTTCCAGGGAAATGAGAGAAATTCCCTATAACAAATTTTTTTTTAGCCCATCCCTTCGAGTTTGTTATATGGAGTGTCGTCTATATCAGAAAAGGCAGGTCTTTGGAGTTGTACAAATTGCACTATGGCCTGTCAATGAAGTAGAGTCAGGAATTTTATTTGAAATGTTTATCACATTGGGAAACTGGGATTTAGCTGTGCCAACTCTCAAGTATGCAAAATTTGTTTCACTTCTAGATCCACATTTTTTGTAGGTAGCTAGGTTCTTCAGATTTTCTGCCTTGATCAATGTGCTACATGTAGTTGTGTAATGTTTACCATTGCTTCATTTGGAAACGTATGGAAACAATCAAACAGGATGTTACATCCGATTCAAAATAACATTGCAGATCTTACATGATATGTAAGTTGTGCTTACAAGTTCATCAAGAGGAAATGCCTAATTTTTTTGTTAAGGATTCTATGTGAATCCTTGCACATGGCTTTATATATGTTTAAGATTATATTGTTTTGCAGTAAACATGCCTTTATGTACAATACATGAGAGACATTTGTAAGGTTCATACATTTCAGCAGATACATGTTCATTTAAGCAGGTGTCCATACTTAACACCTAATAAGATGCATATGCTGCTTAGATGGTATATGTAATGTATGAGTAATGTTCACCTGGAAAAAAAATATTTTTAACACATATATTCTCATATATGAAGCTTCTAATTTCAACATGTGAGCAATACATGAATATGTATAGCGTATATATTCCATATGGGTTCTTATGGTTATGATACAATGACAATGTGACATACAATGATAACGATAATATGATGATGCTACATGAGTAAGTCCAAAGACACTGCCCCTCAGCACAGTTCTGGTTAAAATATTGGCCCTGCTGATGATGCATAGCAGGTCTTAATGATTGTCCTCTGCTGACTCATCATTGGAAACAACTTCTCCAACTTATCCAAAGCTTAGCTTATTGATCTAGCACAGATCCAGCACAGTTTGGGGGTGCCAATTCAGATATGACCATTATCAATAATTATTTCTTCAGGATACTCATTTTGATATTTTTTTGGTCGAAAAATAAAAGAATGATTCTGGCCTTACATAAAATCCATGAAATCTGGACCTGTTATTGATCCAGGCCTAAATTTTGGAAGGGCCATTGATTTATTGATGTGTATAATTCAATCCCTGATTATGATTATTATCTTTTCTATTAGCTAAGGGAAGAGAAAGACTGAGAGGCTAGAGCATTCCTCTTCTCTGAGAGCTGATTTAGAGAAAGGGGGAGAGATATTATTTGGAGAAGGGGGAGATATTCTTGGTCTGCTATGGTGAAACCATAATTGTTAAACAGTATTGTTATGTCAATCATTACTTAGCCTCCTGATGTTAGTTGAAATCTAATACTTGGTATAGGTATCAATATATTTCTAGTACTGAATGATGCATAGTTTCCCATTCCTCATCTCATTTCCTTTGGATACTGTGATCCTTTGAAGAAAAGAATTCATTTTCTTGTGAACCTAAAATCTGATGTTTCCATCCCATAAGGTGCATGCTTACTCAAGAACAGATGTAAAACCTGTGCAAGGCTAAATTAACTTGACTTACAGAGGATTGCTTCTCACAACAGAAGGAGAAGAGGGAGACGGACGATGAAGGAGAAGAGTCTCGCTCCTCAACTGCCTCTTTTGATGCGGGTGGGTCGCATCCATATGAGACAGGTGGAGAGGGAATGAGTCACACAAGAGATGATGCAGACGATGAGGAGGAAAGAGATGATGAGGGTGAAGCAGGAAGGTCTGATGGTACCAATCATCTCACCTGTGAGATCTGTGGGAAGGAGTCCAGGAACTTCAATGATAAGCGGTTACATTTCATGTCTCATACAGGTGAGTTCAGGTGCTCTCCAAAAGCCTTCAAAATCATTTATGTGTTTTAAAATCATTCTGGTTTCTTGTGCTAAATTCAAATGTAACTAGTGCCAATCTAATGCATGAAATACAAGGAAAGGGCCCAGAATCAAAATTAATGTCTATCAAGGCAATTATTCCAAAGTGCTCCAATTGCTCATGACAAAGGCAACGAGAAGGCATGAGAGATTCCGTGCTCATACCAACTTTGATCATGAGCAGCTACATGGCCAAGCATTAGTAAATACTAGGTATCAAATGATTCGATGTACTGACTGTTTCATTAAGTAGGCTTATTACTTATGAGTTGTGGTCATAGGAGAAAGAAATGGATGGTTTTAATATTTTCTTTTACCAAACAAATTCTCTCCATGATTAAATTACATTCCACTCTTATCATCTGACAATGAGTTGGCAATAATCTAAAATTGCATTGCCTTCACTTGAAAATTTGGGAAAAGTTTATCAGTTCTCCATTCAATTCTCAATTTCTGTCTTGGAGCATTGCACTTGCAGTACACTATCATAGTTTTTTGCTTGCTTCAATAGAACATTAACACATTGATGACCAGCCTATTTTTGCTTGTCCGCCGCGTGGGACCACGCGCATTTTTTTATTTAGAAAAATGCGTCCTGCCATCAGGACGCATGGTCCCAGAAAACATTTTTTTTGCCGAGTTTTTTTAAAATGTTGAATTTTTTGGAATTTTTATCAGTAATTACGAAATCATAATCTTCTGGAACGTTCTCAACAGTTCCAGAGGGTATTCATTGAAAAAAAAATCTGCATCCTGGCATCAGGACGCATTGTCGCCAACGTGTTAATTGTATGTTTCAGGATAACATGCTTGCTTAAGACCTTAATATACGTCAACTTTAGTAATGTTGAACCAGGATGAATGAATGAATGATGAATAGGTTTAAAAGGAAATTAATCATGAGCTCATGGCAATATATGACCCTTAGAGCAATTTATCTCACTTGTGACTATGCACGGACTCTCTCTTAAAGGTATGTTTGGTTGACCTCCACTGGATTGACATTGTGTTTATTTGTCTTGTTTTATTGCCTATATCCTCATGAACTGTAAGCTATAGTACCAATGGCATATTTTTATTTTTACAGGAGAAAAACCATATCAGTGTGACCAGTGTGAAGCAGCTTTCCGTCGCCCATCCCACCTGGCTAGGCACCGTCTCATGCACACAGGGCTGAAGCCCTTCTCTTGCTCTCTCTGTCCCAAAGCATTCACACGCAAAGACAAACTGAAGCTCCATGTGGAGATGAAACATTCACATAATTCCCCCACACCAACACGAAAGCCTCGGTCGTCCTCAGCAATGACAGCGCCACAGCGTCGCCATCACCTCCCACGGCTTCCGTCTAATGTGGCTCACATCATGGAGAGCTTGGATGCAGTCATGACGCAGCCAGGGTCTTCTTCCATGTCATGACTTTCTCAGGAATCTCACCCATGTGCCTAGTATTAAAATCAAAAGCACTTGTAGGTTGTTCATCTTTTGATGAGTTTTGAATGTTCACACTTAAATTTAAAAATAATTATTGCAGATATCTTGCAAGTGTTGCCATCAGGCGTCAGTACATCATGCATTGATAATTGCATGTAATAGAAAGTATTGGTGCTTTGAAACCCTTTTTTTTTTATCCCAGAATTTCAAAAACTTGACACTCAGGGAAAGTTCAAATGATACCTGTATGTTTCTGTTATAGGTGTCAGAATCAGTGTACTGATGAGATTTGGAAGTTAATAGTAATGCATGATGTGAAAATCAAGCGAAGCCCTGATAAACCAATGAACAAAAAGGAGAACCATTGAGTTAGTATACTTACTTCTCAGGTGCTTCTTAATCCTCTTGAAAGCTGTGTGCCCATCTGAGATGGCTGAGAGAAGTTGTTGATCAGTGTCTGGTCTGCAATTTGTCACAACGAAGCCAAATTGAAGTCATTATTTGCCAGAAGAGGAACAAGAAAAGTTTTTTACATGCAGGGCATGCTTGTAGAACTTGTAGGTATTTATTCTTTTTTTGTAGTGATCCCTCTTTTTATGCAGTGATGCTAATGTGCCAACACTGTTCTTCCAGCGATGCCTGTTTCATCATGCCATTCCATCTCAATACTTGGAGATGATCTATTTTGTATATGCTTCAGGGTCTGTTTCCCAACATTCCACAGCACAACCTGTTATATACCAGTAATGAGGAAATATTTTAGATTTTTCATATAAAATGTATAATGGAGGCATTATATTCAATAAAAAAAAAAGGACTCTGCAGTTATCGTGCTTTCATGTTGATGTTTCGTAATCATCAAGGTTGTACATTTATGTTCCTAAAAATGCGATAAGATGTGAGAAGCTATCACATCTTCAAGCAAAATGCTTGCCTTTTATCGTAGAGCATTGAGTATCAGGATCTCTGGTGCTGTTGTGATATTAATTTTCATGTCTGTAATCAGATGAGGAAATGTGTGTTTCATTCCCTCTTGTCAGAACAACAATACAATGGACTGCAGATGTATCCATTCTTCTGATATTCACTGCCCTTGGCCTTGGGAAGCAGAAAACAAAGCTGGATCCAGGTCAGTGTTTTGTTTTGCATATCATTGTGGTTCATGGATGCTGGTAGACATGACATGAAGCCATTACTACTCATTCAGAACTCTCTACTCTGTAGTACTGTTGGTCCCTCTCATGGAGAAGTACTTAGGTTGCTTGTAAATGTACAGAGAAGTGTGTCCATGTGAATCATATGCCAGTTGCCTTCTTGTTGTGATGCTAACTTCTCTTCAAGTCCTTCTAATGCCAGGTTATGAATAGAGCTGTTAGTGTATGCTGTTGCAATCCCTTATCTCTGTTTTTGAAAATTGGGTTTGATCTTGAGTTGAAGTAAAGTCTGGGTTAGTTCAGTATTCATCTACCAGCTCCTAATGTCTTACATATTTTAAATATGGGCCTAATTGATAATGTGGTGCTTGTGTTGACTTTCAGTGCTGGAGAGAGTTGGCAAGGCAATGAGGATGTATTGGACATGAGCATGTATTGGAAGGATGAATAGCATGAAGGCTTTACAACCTCAGTGTGGGGGAGGGGGGGGGGGGGTTATCTTCCCCTATGCTCTTGGAGGAAAAGAAGTCCTGGCTTCTTCTCCCACTGTACTACTGTGATGCCAGCCAAGCAGTAGATTATCAGGTGGGATCCCCATTGTCCCTGTCTCCTTTGTACCCCTGAGGTAATGGCAGGTCTTGAATCAGAATTATTTATGCATAACTTGTGACTGTCATATTAGTCTGTCAAAATCACTGCACCATGCACTCATTAATTTTGGACTAATGATGTTCTGCCTCTGATCATATGACTGATCCCCTGCTGCTACTGCTTCCTATGCTGCTTTAGAACTTGTAGCTTCTTTCCCCTGCTGCTCTTGCTTTCTCTCTTTCTCTCTCTCTGCTGTGAAATCATGTACCATGATGGAAGGTTGGACAGGCTCTCCAAAATGCTTGAAGCATCACTGGATGCTCTTAGCTGGAAGTGGTGTAGTAGAGCTAATGGAGAATCTTCATGCTCATCCCCTTAATATGTTCAGAGAGTGAGACATGCTTCAAATAAGCTGCTGGAAAAAAATTGGGTCAGTGTAAAAATAGTTGTTTCAATGATTGACTCATGCTTTTCTTGTATAAGCTTTTTTTTGCTTCATCATTGGAAATAGTGTGGATGTTGTATATTGAGGGAAGTGATGCAGCCAAGACTGTGACATAATTGCAAGGATAGGACAAATTAATTTCACAGCATGGGAGACTGTAATTGTGGAATGCATTTTCATTTCTCTGATGTTACTGTTGCCTGATTATATTGTGATAAGTTGGATATCACCATAGGAGAACTCCCCAAGAAGTAGAAGGTTTTCCTTGGTTCATTTCCATGTATGGAATAGTCACTAATGAGCATTGCCAAATGACAATGTAACTGGCTCTTGGACTGAAGTGCCCTTTGACTCCTGGCCTCATGCTTCATTCTGATGTTTGGACCCTCAGGTAAGCCCTTGAATTTGGGGACAGAGCTTTAGTTTGTTCTTTGCCTCAGCAGCATGGTAGAATTGCATCAGAAATTTTAATGGATGTAGATAAATATTGCTATTAGTGCCTGCTTCTTGAATACATATACAGGGTGACTCAAAAGTCCTTGGACACCTTGGAAACCAACCATATTTTTATGTTTAAAAAATATCACCATTTGAGGCAATAACCTGCTTCAGACGTTTTGGGAAATCATGTACGGTTCTTCACAACTGATCAATCGACAATTCATTCCATTCCTTCAGCAGATCAAACTCCAAGCTATTGATACTCTTGTGTGGCCTGCAGCAGACCTTGGCCTGCAAGTAGGATCACACACTGTAATCCAATGGATTCAAATCAGGACTACTAGCAGGCCATTCTTCTGGGGAAATCAAGTCTGGAAAGTGAGTAGAAGCACAAACACCACCCCACACCATCACACTACCTGGTTTTTGAACTCGATGGACATATCGCTGGTGAGACTTGAAAGAGGAAAGCTTTTTACCCCAGAGGCGAATGTTTTGGGGGTTGTTAGCTTGCTCTACAGTGAAAATTTTTTGTCAGAAAAAACAATCCTTTGGAGTGAGGACTGGTTAAACCGTTTGAGCAACTGGCGGGACCTTTGAACTTGTTTCTTCTTGTTGATCTTTGTAAGCAGCTGCACCTTTGGTTTTTTAGAAGACTTTATGCAGAGCTTTCCCCTGATGCATCTTCGCAAGGTCTCTTTGTCCACTTTCAAGGTTTGCGCAAGCTTTCTTCCAGAATGCTCTGGATTTCGGTATAGCATTTGCCTGACTCGTTTCTGGAGCTTCTTATCCTGGAACACAGAAGGACGTCCACTTCTTTGGCGATCTGCTGCTGATCCAAGCTCATTGTATTGCCGAATAATGCTGTTATAATAATGCTGTAGATCGAGGGGTTTTGGTGAGCTTTCAGATCCTGCTTGCTGGAAGACCACTCTGGTTTTGAAAAGTCACTGCTTCTCTTTGATGTTTGGGAACCATTTCAAGAGCTTTCGACCTGGAACTTGGAAGGCAAATAGATCTGTAGTAGATGTTGCTTCACTCAAAAAATCACCTGGCTATCACTTGTCCAACGGTTTTTTCAATAGGTGTCCAAGGACTTTTGAGTCACCCTGTATGAACAATCACTTAAAAAATGAATCCAATGTTATTATTCAACTGTATCAGTTATAGTTCCATAATTGTTTTGTTGTGTTCTCATCATGTGAAAAGTGTCATCATATCCAAGATAATGCATATTTATAAATAGGCTTGGGGAACACTGACAACATTTGAGGACAGTTGAAGAGTGTACAGGCAACATCATGTGGCATCAGAACAATGCTCCTTCATTGATCATTTCTGCTGGTAAGGATCTGATTATCATGGAATTGCCCAAAGGTAATTTCTCCTTTTCATCACATTGCTGGTTTGCAGGCAGTGGAAAGATATTGCTGCAAGACCTGGGGTTTCTCAGATGAGCTGTGATGTGTTGGTGCTGCTCTTATCTCCTGTCTCTGCATGCATGTACCTGTGGACTGGGAAATTTGCAGTGAGGGGATAATATTGTCACCTGTTTGCCTGTTAATTTTCTTGAATTTATGAATGCAATATTTTTACATTCATTAGGACATACTGACTCTTTTGGAGTGCTTCTATATTAATCATGTATTCACAACTAAGGAGACATGTTTTAAAAATTGCAAGAATATGAAGGAATATGGAATTTGCAGCAAAAAAAAAAGAAAATATGTATAATAATAATAAAAAAGCCTAGACTGCTTCTTTTGTTAAAAGGTTTGTGACTCATCAGTTAACTCCAAATAATTTTTCAGTTTCCAGGCACATTCTTTTACTTGGAAACAAGTGTACAAAATCAGCAGCTCAGAATATGCACTTGGGTCAAAGGAAGCAGGACGTTTAAAAGAATATAGATTCACTGACAGGTCTGTTCCATGACAACTTGGTTTGCTGATACACAGGTTTTAGCTTAAGGAGCTTATTTAGTGGAAAATCGTTTCCCAGACAGAACCTATGACATTGAGCTGAATATCCTTATTCAGGTCTGACAGCTTTGAGACATCACATTTGAATATGTGAAGCCTTGGCTTTGCCTGGTCTTTGGTGTTCGTGCCATTGGTAATGGAACGTGTCACTACTGAGTTTTCCTGACATGAATTGAAGGTTGGAGGCCATGTATTCCATGCAAACCAGAGAGGAAGGAATGGAATATTGGCATAGCATTAATAGGAAGTGCTCTGTGAGCACTACTACATATGGAGTGGATTTCATAGAACAGCCATCTGAATCACACAATCATTCCAGACAAGGAGGGAAATGTGAGGAAGACTGGCAGCTGTGAACTGAAGCTTGTCACTTAGTGACTTCCACGAAGTGACAAGCTAAACCTGCTGATTCCATTTTTTAAATTGGTTGCTAGTTTTAATGTTGTTACAATCTTGAGTGAGAGACTTCCAGAACTACTGTATTGTGCAATGTCATTAAAGTTGCTGTAAAAATTGTAGATGTACACCTGATGAAATTTCTCCATAATACTATTCTTTTCTTGATTGATGATACTCCAACTATGTTTTGAAGTTACATGCTATACTCAAGACACTGCCATTGCTTCACATAATCAAATGTGACATTGCAAAGTCATTGGTATGAAAAGTTGTAGCACAATACTTATATTCTCTGAAATGGCTCTGATGTACTTCTTTTTATTCTGCTAAGTGATTTCATTTCTATGAATGAGTCATTATACAATTAGGTCTTGCCTAGAAAGTGATTTTCTGAGAAACACCCCCCACCCTTGTCAAATTTACATTGCTGTTACACGTTGGGCTAGGGTATCTGTGGGCCATTGGAAATATGTGAAATCTCTAAGAAATCTAGAAAACCAGATACTTCATAGAAAACTTGTAAAGCATTCTGTTTGGAACTCTAGGCAGTAAGGTATACATGTGATTATCCACAAGTGGAGTTGGATTTCCAACTTGGGACCTTGGTGTCTCTTCTCCACAATCTGCTGTATTTGTGACATTTGCTTCTTTATTCATTTTCCTTTTCAAAACTCCCTTCCCCATCTCTTCTCTATTCATTTTCCATTCCAAAACTCCCCTCCTACTTAGACAAAAAGTGAGCAGCTGGTAGGGGAAGACCTAGACATGGACTCAAGCAAATTCTTGGCAGAGACAATCACCCCATTGGAGGAGCTAAGAGAGAAGCCATCTGAAATGAGGACAAAAATGGAATTGCTGATTATGGAAGCCCAGGCTGATTTTGTGCAGGCACTTGAAGCCCTGGAAACTAAGTCAGAACAGCATTTCCATGTTGATCGATGGCTGCGCCCTGAAGGTGGTGGTGGAGTCACATGCATTTGTCAAGTGAGTTTTCTTTGATTTTGAGCCTTCCATTTTTCTATTGAATTCTCATCTTTTTGCAGTTCATCACTGGCACCTATTTTAAATGTTAAAAATCTCTGTAGGAGATTTCCAATGTCCGGTGTCTCTTCTTTGCATTTAATTTGAGTTATTCTTTCATAAGTTCCATGAAATTTATTACCTTAAACCCCTTGAATTTTATGCTGCATTCAATCACATTTGAGACCATGCTTGCTGTTCTGAGGTTGAGGATGAATGTATTTTAATGGAAGGGAACACATTGCTGGTGTATTTAGCATGATGTATTCTTGTTTGTTACCACAAAAAAGGATGGAGAAGTGTTCGAGAAGGCAGGGGTGAATGTATCTGTAGTGAATGGAGTGCTTCCACCCAGTGCAGTTGCCCAGATGAGAGCCAGGGGAAAGCAGCTGCCAGAAGGGAGGACCCTTCCCTTCTTTGCAGCTGGTATTAGCTCTGTGATCCATCCAGTGAACCCCCATGTTCCCACTGTGCACTTCAATTATCGATACTTCGAGGTCCAGGATGGTGATCAGGTACAGTGGTGGTTTGGTGGTGGGACAGACCTCACGCCATATTATCTCTATGTGGATGATGTGGTGCATTTCCACTCTGCCTTGAAGGCAGCTTGTGACCGTCATAATTTGACCTACTATCCAAAGTTCAAAAAGTGGTGTGATGATTATTTTCATGTGGTACATCGGGGGGAGCGGCGTGGTGTTGGTGGCATCTTCTTTGATGACCTTGACACTCCAGATCCAGAGTCTGTTTTTGCATTTGTTCATTCATGCTCTCAATCTGTCATACCATCATATATTCCTTTAGTGGAAAAGCGAGCAAGTATGCCCTATTCAGGTGAAGAGCGATTGTGGCAGCAGTTGCGACGTGGCCGCTATGTGGAGTTCAATTTGATATATGACCGTGGGACCAAGTTTGGCCTGTATACTCCAGGTGCAAGGATTGAAAGCATTCTCATGTCCTTGCCATTGACAGCCCGTTGGGAGTATATGCATGAGCCTACTGAGGGGACAAGGGAGCAGGAATTGTTGGAAATTCTCAGGGAACCTAGGGATTGGATCTTATAAATTGTATCAAGGATTAGGGTTCATGCAATGTTTGCATGTGCTTAGCAAACCCAAATGGGATCTGGAATTTGATGTAGCTCGGATGTTTCTTTAATTTGGAAATTAATATGCTTAAGTCCAACAGATTGGACCTATTGAGGTATTAAAGTAGATTACTGTTTGGGTTTTAAATACTGGAAGTTCTTGCTCTTGAATAGACACCTTCCATTCTTGGAGTCTTTTTTTCCCTAGGTATCATCATAGCAACTGAACCTGTATATGCATTGATCCAAAAAGTAAAACATTTCTTCCTCTTGGATATGAAGGATAAATATTTGTAAGAGTTGAACCTGCTGTTTCAGAGTGTCAAGAAGAGCAGTTTTCAAATGCAAATGTGGTTGATTATAGGAATCCATTCCAGCAGCAGGATTCAATTGCTTGTTTCACAAACTCCAATCATTCCACAATAGCTTTTTGATATGGATTGTCATTGCAACGTTTGCATTATTTTTTGGTACTGCAGAGGGGTAATTTGGGTTCGGTTTGTTATTCCCAAGTACACTTTATGGAGTAATTGCAATGCATTGGTTTTGTCTTGATCCAACTACTCGGGCTCTTAATGTGTCACGTTGGATGGACTATTTCATGATCATTAGGTGTGCTTGGTATTCTGGAGTATTGATCTCTCAGCTAAAATTGTGGTGGAGGTGTGAGAGGAAATGTCTTCCTTTCTTGTGTGCCTTTTTATTGGTGCATTTTATTGCAAGGTTTTTAAAATTAAATGTTTTATGTGTTCCAAGAATTTCAAATATGGAAGTGATAACTTGTGCCATGGTGCTGCATATAATTTATGTTGTTGATTCTTTCAATAGGTACAATAAGAGTTTGGAATATAATTGATTTTTTTTTTGGTTTGCATGCTGTATGCTTTTCTAAGAATTGAAAGCAGTCCCATGGGAACTGTGGTTCCTGAAGGATGTAAGCCCTTCCTGCTGTTGATTTTTCAAGATTTTACTGTTTTTAAATTTTCTTACTCTATTTCTCAAGGATGGTACTTTGTCTTTGAGCAGTTGGACATTCTGTCTTTCAGTTCTAGATGCGTTTTAAAAAAAAAAGGTATTGTACTCGTCATCTTGCACTAGTAAGGGAAGAGATATCATGTTTGCCTTGACCTGTGACTTGTTTCAAGTCAGTCAGCCTCTCCTTGCTCTTTGATCTGATGAAACCAGCACATTGGGTTCAGTGATTGAATGATAAAGACTTTTTACTCAAACTCAAAAGGCAGGGGATCAAGTATGGGTGGTGGTGGTCCCTTTTTTTTTGCCCACAAATACCGGTAACTTGCCTTTCTGGGAGATTGTTTTCCAGTTTGTATTCCATCTCAAAGTGATGAGGCTGCAGTATTTCTAAAATATTATTGTCAGCCATGGGCCTAGGCATTCAATCTATCAACGTAAGGCCTGCTGTCAGACCATTAAGTGGCATTTCTCCCTGAGGAACTGTCATAAGTTGCAGTACCTGACCCTGGCCAGCACCCTTTCTCACAGCCCAACACTCATTTTATTTGGTGTCTATCACCTATCTTTTTCATCAAACAGGCCAGTTTCCTGTGATACTTTGATCTTGATTGATGATTTCTTTCAGGTTTTGAGCTAAACCTATGATAAACCAGTGATTGCATTGCTCATATTTGCCAACCAAGGGAGCAAGTAGTGTGGCAATGAGTTCTGTTATGGAAGCAGGGGACCTGGAGCCCCTGCCAGGAAACCTGCAGAATGTCCTGGAGCAGACTTCTCTTAGGTGGGTGTTTGTGGGTGGGAAGGGGGGTGTAGGGAAGACCACCACCAGCTGTAGCCTTGCCATTCAGTTGGCCAAGGTGCGGGAGTGTGTCCTCATCATCTCCACTGATCCTGCACACAACATCTCAGATGCCTTTGACCAGAAGTTTTCCAAGGTCCCTACCAAGGTGAGACAGAGGCTTTGTTTCTGGCTTCATCATCAATGGCTGCATTATGATGTGATGAAAGAATGGCTCCTGTATAGTGCATTAGTCTCATTGGATGTTGAAGAAATGAGTGCCCTCTCCAGCACTGAATGCTTTATAAGGTCTTTTCTTGTCTCTTCTGTTGTGGGTCTGAGAGGAAAGTGGAAATTGAATTTTGAAGAGCCAGCTCTTGTTTACCACATACTATTGTCTATTATGCTTTTGCCAAAAAAAAAGCACAAAAGAGGAGAAATTGTTACAAACTGCTCATTATGATTTTATTTAGTTTAATGAATTGATGTTAGTTGAGCTTCAATAGTTTATTGTTGGAATGGTGTTTAAATGTGAATTAAGGCCAACAAATGGTGTGTCTTCAAAGCTTGTTCTGTTTTGGATGGGAAACCTCTGCTTCATTCAGATTGTCAATAATCGGTCCAAGAAAGTTGCATTCCCATTTGAAACATGACATTCCTATCCAGAAAATAAAGAAAATTGGGCATTCCAAGGATATTGAAACATCGTGTTCCCACCAATTGACTAACATTAATGAATCCATTACATCATTGTGTCACTCTGTTATACTTATCTCCCTCATCCTCTATTCTAATTTTGCTTTTTTTTTCAGAAGGATTTTGCATGATGCTGGAAAAATATATCTGAGGATTCATATCATTATTCCATGCCTTTGTTTTCAGGTGAAGGGTTTTGATAATCTCTATGCAATGGAGGTTGATCCCAATGTGGGGATGGGGGAGTTGCCTGATGAGTACTTTGAAGAAGGGAGTGATGCCTGGCGGGCAGGGAAGTCCGTTGTTCAGGAGCTCCTGGCTGCATTTCCAGGGATTGATGAAGCCATGAGTTATGCTGAGGTGATGAACTTGGTCAAGAGCATGAACTTCTCGGTGGTTGTCTTTGACACTGCTCCCACTGGCCATACTCTTCGCCTTCTTTCATTCCCTCAGGTGGGCATGATTCCATTTTTATTAGCCTCATGACTTGTTTTGGATTGTGGAGAGGAAAGTTTTGGCTGCCAAGCAAAAACTCAAATTTATACATGGAGGGGAGGTATTGCTGCCATCCCAGTGTTATGTCTAGAGAATGTAGTGTGCTATCTGTAGTTTTGACCAATATTGGTGTCACGTGGCAGGACTATGAGCTAAATGGGGAAATCCCTCATATCATTTCTAATGTGAGATGTTGGTCTTATATTGACACAATCTTGGCATTGATTTGTTATGGATCCAGCAAAAGTGGCCTTTAAAAATAAATTAGTTGCTAATGAGTGGCAAAAAATAGTTTAGAGATGTTAATTGGAAACTGACAGACTCTTGTTCAGAATTTGAATGCCGAGTTCAGAATTTGTAAGCCAATGCTTATGGCTACTACATTCCCAGATGAACATTGCACAGACAGGAGATTTTTTAATGAATAAATGCTGCCAATCCCCAAATTGAAATTATGGCAAGTGTCAGCATTTCTTAATTCCCATTGAAACTAGTACTCATTTGTGCACACCACTTCATACCTCTGTAAAATGCTTTTCCCGGTGATTCTCCTGGATCAATGTCCCTTTTCAATCATCTTCTGTCATCCATGAAGCCTGCTAATACTGTTGGCTGTATTCTTGAAACAGAGACACTTTGGGTCAGAATGCACAAACCTCATTTAGGGAAGATAAAGGGGCCTTTAAGCTAAAGAGCTTTTTCCCCCCATAGGAGTCCATGTATTCCTGAAGGACCATAACTAAAGGAGGTTTCAGCATTCAGGCCTTATCTGCTAAGTGCTATGGAAACTCCAGAGATTATAACATGCAAAAAGTATAAAGGTAATGGAAATATCTTTTTAGGAATAGAGAAATGAAGTAGATTGCAGTAGTTTTCACCCATAAAAGATTTCCTTGAGTAAGCGTGTTAACATGTATTTAACATATAGAAGCCATGCATTCATTCTGTTTTCTTTGCTGTTGGATCAGGAGGTTAGAACACCTTTAATTTTGGGCCAGCAAAGCATAGGAAGGAAATGTCTGAATTTATTATTCATTATCTCCTAGAACACTGACACTTTGTTGATGGAATATAGGAATTCATGATTCATGTGGCATAGAGGTCTCAGTGTTTATTCCATAGTTGCTCCTGGACCTCCTGCTTCACTTTGTCTTGAACAAATTTTGAATCATGAGTGGTGTCTTCAAGTGGGCCAAATGAATTTTTGTCAGAGACTGTGAGATCCAGACTCTAACCCTTTGAAGAGTATGCCTGTATATTTACAGGCTGATGCTATCATGCCCTCCTTATATTTTCTATGGGGGATCTTGTAGGCATTAAAAAAAACCACTCCTCAAAGGGTAAATTATGATATGGGAACACCCCTTATAAGTCCTGCTTCTAAGTTGTTATTCTGATGGTATATTGCTGTCATTATTGCACCAAATCAAAATGCCTTTGCTTGTTTGCTCACAACCCTTCTCTCTGAATGCAGCTTTTCACTCTTGCTACTGGCAAATCAATGCATATGGGCAGCTGAGGGGGCATATGGAGCTCTGATATCCTCTGTGAAGTCTAGACCTCACCCCCCTTTCCACCATGTGTTTGGGTAGCTTAAGGACGATAGACTAATCTGCAGCTAATGACTCATTAATGACGAAGTGGAAAATATGCAGGGTCGCTAGAAAAATCCTCTATGCTGCAGGAACCATGGAGCTGATGGACAGGGAAAATATTGTGCCAGTTTTGTTGGAGATAATGCTGGGTAACACCAAGCTTTTCCTTTTTGTGCTGTGCTTGTGCTGCTCTATAATTAGTAGTGTCTTTAGTCCATGATTCCCCCTTGTGCTCTTTGGCAGGTGAATCATGTCATGCAGGTGAATGTTTCAGTCATTAGGTATGTGTTTTATCTCCCGGTCAGGATGCCATAGATTCTTAGAGTAGTAATAAAGCCATGATAAGATAGAGGGGAATGAGATGAGGTTTAGATAGGGCTTGTTATCTGTTATGAACTATAGAATGACGCACATCCTGTGCTGTTTGGACCTACTAGGTGGTGGAGAAAGGACTTGGGAAGCTTTTGCGTCTCAAATCCCAGATTTCCCCCTTCATCAACCACATGAGTGGCCTCCTTGGCTTGCAGGACTTCAGTGCTGATGAAGTCTCACGCAAGCTTGAGGACACCCTCCCAGTCATCCGGCAGGTAAATGAACAGTTTCGCAACCCAGAGCAGACGACGTTCGTTTGCGTCTGCATTGCCGAGTTCCTCTCATTGTATGAGACAGAGCGTCTGGTTCAGGAGCTGACGAAGCATGGCATTGACACACACAATGTGGTTGTGAATCAGCTGCTCTACCCAGATGAGCAGAAACCGTGTCGATTGTGTGTCTCCCGGTGTAAGATTCAAGCCAAGTATCTTGGCCAGATTGATGACTTGTATGAGGATTTCAATGTAACCAAGTTGCCGTTGCTGGATCATGAAGTCCGAGGTGTTGACAAGGTCAAGGCCTTTTCTGAGTTGTTGGTGAATCCACCCGGTAACCCAAAGATGCCACAAGAGTCAGGAGAGTCCTAATGCCTTGCTTTGATGATATGTGATTGTCAGAAGTTATGTTTTATTCCCTTGTCATTCAAGAATATTCATTTGGTGAACATCAAAATTTGTCAAATTTTTATTTCTAAAGGAAGGTAGACCTTTGACTTGGTGTTGATTTTGAGGATGAATTTTCTGTTGTACATAAGTTTATTGGAGTATTCAGAGGGGTTCTGCATTACTGGTGGTGAGCCAGCATTGATTAGAGGCACCAGAGACCTGGAATATCAATGACATTACAAATAATTCTCATCAGATCCATACAGTATAATTGAACTTCTTACTTGAGCTGCCTGGCTGTTTCTTCAGATACCTTTCTTCTCAGTCATGAGAGGGTAATTTATTGCATAGATGTACTTTTTTGAAATGTTGGGGTAACTTTGTGATTATGTCAAGGATTTTCATTAAATTACAGTATTTGTAACTGCTAGTGTCATTTATTGAGCATCTTGTTTTACTTTGTTTTCTTTTACTTTTTATCCAAGGCTAGCCCCCACCTCAACAATCTTGCTAATGCGACTTCTTTAAAATAAAAAAACATAAAGGCACCATGGTTGGCCTCCCTTGTGCCATTCAAGCCATCACTTTCAGATGGCTCTTTATTCACTGGTGCAAAATGCCCTATCCCGATTGTTAAAAAATGTCATTCATGATTCTGTGAGTCAAACCAAAGCTTTCTTTTCAGGTTTTTGTTATTCCCTTACTAGATAGGAGTGATTGCAAAGATCTGTATCATGAACACATTTCTACTTGTGATGTTCGTGGTGCTGTTGGTGCTCCAACCCATTCCCTGTGATATGACAGTGTGCCACAGATTGACATGGGATTCTCTGTTCTTCCCATGGTACGAATCCTGTCCTGTTTGGCTGAATCAAGCTGCAGAAATCAAAATGGTTTTAGTTGTCACATGTTGTCTGATGGATCGAGTGCCTGAAGCTGTGACCATGATCAAGTCGGCTGTGCAGTTCACCCCAACTCCATTCCACATTGTGTTCTTCACTGATCATACTGCATTGCATGTTCTCCAATCCCAGCTTCCATCTCTTCTCCCATCACATGTTACTGCAGAATTCTATCCACCCATGTTCCCAGGAGATGATTGGGCTAATATGTTTGCTCCTTGCTCATCCCAGCGACTCTTCTTCCCATCAATCCTCCCATTTGATGCAGTTCTATATGTTGACACTGATGTCATTTTCATGAGCAGTGTTGAAGAGATCTGGTCACATTTCAAGGCCATGAACTCTTCACAGTTTCTGGGAGCATCTCTTGAGCTGGAAGAGCACTCCTTTGGTCACTATGGCAGTGGGGCATCTCAGATCCCATTCTATGGGCCATCTGGCCTCAATGCAGGTGTCTTGCTGATGAATCTGACCCGAATGCGTAGTTTTGACTGGGGACGCCAGATCATGACCCTACACTCCAAGTATCAGAGTCAATACCATTTTGGTGACCAAGATATAATCAACATAGTTGGGCACATCCACCCAGAGTTCATTTACCTCCTGCCCTGTCGCTTCAACTTTCGTCCAATGCACTGCCTCAGCTTAACCCATTGTACGCGCATTGATGAAGACTCGATATGTACCCCCGACAACATGTGTAAGTCAGCTGGCGTCCAAGGTGCAGCAATCGTGCATGGGAATATCAAGATGTTTCATGGATCCTGGAGTCCATTTCGTGCCCTTTATGAAGCCATGAGGGATTGGGATCCCAACCTGGGCATCAAGGCACTTCTGAAACAGGTACGGAAGGATTTTGATGTCATGGACAAGGAACCATGTGCCCGCCATGGGAATATCATCACCAAGAGCCTGGACAACCTTGTCAGGAAACTTTCACCAAGTGAGTGCTTTTTTCTTAACTCATTTTTTTTTTTAGAGGCCTACCCCTTGAAGATGTAGATTTAAAAAAAATTTTAAATGCAGTTTTAGGCATCATAACTAACACAGGAGTCCAATCGGTCATGGGTAGCCTGTATCTTTCTTCAGATATTGAACTAAATTCTGAGAAAAACCCTGCCTCTGGACTCTGAAGTCCAGAGATAGGGTTTTTCTCTTGTGAGTAGTTATATATGTGGCTCAGTTCTTTCCATCAAAGTCCAAATTAACTATGGGTTTTTATGTTTTGACACCAATCACATTTAGAGGTAATGACAGTTGACATATCTCTTTTGCTTGTTTATGTGAAATGTGTTTTTACTTAGAAGCATGCCCATGTCATTTCAATAACCAGGCCCATAGGCATACCTTTGAATTTCACAAGCACTATAAGTATTGAGAAATTTATTTATTTTCTACACTAAAAGTGTTTTCTCAGGACTCAAGATCTGTATTAATAAGGTTAGGTTAGGCAGTTCTAGAAGAAGGGCTTTTCTTTCTTCATCCTTAACAGAAGCAGTGAGAAATGTTCTTAATTTTTTAGCTATGATTTCCTATTTTTATGAGTTTATGCATTTCACTTGACTTTAGTCAAGATGGTGTTCATAGTACTTTCATATCAGGAAGTTGTTCCTTCTTCCCTTCATTTCCAGGTGCCGGTGAGCAAACAGTCATCACTGTATTGTGTGGAGAAGACCATTCAGCTCTGAATGTAACCCTGTTGTCACTCACACTTCTGACCAAGAATCCATTCCGTCTCATTGTGCTGTCTGAGCAGATCTCAGCATCTGTTCTTGGCTCTGTAGCTGATCACCTCCCATCATGGACCAAGGTAGAAGTCAGAAGTTTTAACACAAAGGAAGTCTTTCAGCCAGACAGGAGTTGTTCTGCTTGGAGGTTCCTTGCACTTCATCTTCTTCAAGATGTAGATTCTGCAGTTTATGTTGATCCTGGTACAGTGTTCTTTACCCCTCTAGATGAACTCCATTCCTTCTTTTCTTTGATGAACTCTTCACATGCCATTGCCTTATCACTTATCGATGGAGACCCAGAATATGAACTCAGTGAATACACTTCTCAGAGTATCCTTCCATATTATGGGTCTTCAGGAATACACTTGGGTGTCGCCCTTGTCAGTCTCATTAGACTACGAAATTCAGCCTTCTTCCATCAACTTGAAAATATTCAGGCAGAGTACCCAGAATCAATTCAAAGTGATCAAGATCTCTTAAATGTTTTTCTCTCTAAAAATCCCGGTCTGGTGTTGGACCTCCCATGCCGGTTTAACTATCGCGAGGAGATGTGCAATTCTGTGTACCAATGTAATGATGTGACAAACAAGTCCACTTGCACCTCTGTAAGCTCCTGTGCAAGTGCAACCCAAGATGGCATTGCAGTCCTCCATCCTGCTGCCTTTCTTGAACAACGGGAGCCCATATTCCAAGCTGTGTTTGATGCTTACAAAGAGATCAGTCTGCCCCTGAATCCCTTTGCTTATGAGCAGCAGCTGGAATCCATGTTGGATAGCATAACTCAAGGAGATTGTTCAAGTTACTTGGAAGCTTTCATGAGAGACTTCCGAAAATATGCATTGATGGCCTCCTGAGGAATAAGTAAAAATAATGTAGGTAGAGTTGAGTGTCATCTCAACATGTTGAATATAGCTTCACATTTGTATTTTGAGGCTTTTCTAATTGTTAGCAAGGTGGAGGACACCTAATTGTAGGTATGTTTGATGCATATGTAAGACCTGGTTTCATGTACCTAAGCACATGCCATGACCAGATGTATGTGATTGGATCATATGAATGATTCTCTTTCTGTGATATAGAATGGTACCTAGCATAATTTGGTACAGAATACTCTTTGCTGGCTCAAGAAAATTTTTGTACGACTATATATTTAAATGGGGAATGTCTTAATTTTTATTGCAATCTTCATGTGCCATATTCCTGTTCATGATCATCAGCATATGGATTATTTGAGCTTTTCCTTTTAATTTATTTTTAACTCCAGGAATGTTGAAAATCTCCTTACCCTATAATTCATTGCATTCTTTAAGTTTTTGTTCTATTTCATTTTGTATTTTTGTAGTTTTTGTATTTTGTTGTTGCCAATTCTTATTTATGATGCAATGATATTGCTCTATAAATGCTTATTTCATGTTCATTGCTGACAGAACACTCTTTCAGAACTCCTAACTAAAGTTTTCAAGAACTGGTATGACCATACCAGAACCGCACTAGCCATGATGTATGTGACAACCAAGCCTAAATTGCTACCCCTACTGTTCCTAGAGGTTGATCATTGATGAATAAAAAATAACTTTGTATAGTTGTACTGATAGCATGCATCATGATCGCCCAACGATCACTGATGGACCTTTGCAGTCCCTATGCATATGCATACTTTCATATTATTATTCCTCTTAGTTTCTTTAGCAGAGGTCCTCATCTTGCATAATGAATGTTGGATTATTTGACAAGATGCAATCCATATATGGACATTTCTAATCAAATTCACCCCCTTTTTTTTTTACTTGCATGTTAGTTAATAGGAATATGGTTTTTTTTTTATTGAAGACATATTGTATGTGCTTATCCAGAAATTACCATAACATTCCCACCATGGATTGTTATGTTCATTAGCTTTTTCCCTGTATTCTCTTATGCTCAAGAATTTCCATTGATTATCAAACCGTGTGTTTGTTCTCACCCCAAAAGAAAAAAAAAAACAAAAGAAGGCCAGCCAGGGACATGCTCAGAATAATATTTAATATTTTTACCTCCATCAGGTAAGTGAAAGATGGTTCTTACAAATTTAAGCGTGTATTAATGGAGAATTTCTGTCATCTCTGGTGGTACAGATGTGAAAGTCACTTCCAGACAAATGTGAAATCGTGAACTGAACATGTGAGGGACACCTGCACTGGTGCAGAAGAATGTCCTTCTTGTCCAATTTGAAGAAGGTGTTTAATCTGGGTGCCGTTGACACAAAGCGCCGACGGACCTTTGATCACATCCGGACTGATGCCGACCCCAAAGATGTCTGGCATATTGTGGGAGAACTGGGAGATGGGGCATTTGGCAAAGTCTACAAGGCACAGCATAAGGAAAAACAGATCCTTGCTGCAGCCAAGATCTGTGAACTGGAGGACGAGGAAGATCTCAGCGACTTTACCATCGAGATCGACATCCTCAGCGAGTGCCAACACCCTAATGTGGTTGGTCTTTACGAGGCGTTCTTCTTTGAAGGGAAGCTGTGGATGTTGATAGAGTACTGTGATGGTGGTGCCTTGGATTCGATTATGGTTGACCTGGACAAACCATTGAATGAGCCACAGATCGCTTATGTTTGTCAAAGTATGTGCCAAGCCCTGGACTTTCTCCATCGGAATCGAGTGATCCATCGTGACTTGAAGGCAGGAAATGTCTTGCTCACGATGGACGCCGGTGTGAAACTGGCCGACTTCGGTGTCTCGGCCAAAAATCGCTACACCCTTCAGAAGCGGGACACCTTCATCGGCACCCCATATTGGATGGCCCCAGAGGTAGTGTCCTGTGAGACCTTCCGTGATCACCCGTATGACTTCAAGGTTGATATTTGGTCCTTAGGCATCACACTGATAGAGTTTGCTCAGATGGAGCCACCCAACCACGAGATGTCACCCATGAGAGTTCTCCTCAAGATTCAGAAATCTGAGCCGCCAAAGCTGAATCAACCACAGAAGTGGAGCCGCTCTTTCAATGAGTTCATCGCTACATGCCTTGTGAAAGATCCGCAGAAACGACCCACTGCTTCTAGATTACTTGAACATTCATTCATCAACCGGGTTCTGGATTCCAAGTCCATTCGGGATCTTCTTCTGGAGTATAAGGCTGAGATTGTGGAAGAAACATTGGAAGATGCAGAAGATGCTCAGGATGACGTGTCTGAAGGAGACGTGAGCGAGTCTCGTTTTTCCCGACTCAGCTTGAGTAGTGCATCAGGAACTGTGAAGGTAGAAGAGGTCCAAAACAACTCTGACAGTCCTAGCACTGCCAGAGAAGGACATACGCCCATGAAAGCGAAACCAAATCGTAAAAGCTGTGGAAGTCTGGATCGGCTTAGCATTGATTTTGACAGTCCCTCAGAAGTAGAATCTAGGAGACGAACAGAGAAGCGACCTGCTCCAGCACCTCCTATTCCAGTTTCACAAGTAGACTCCAAGATGCCGTCAAAGCCAATTGAGAAGGAATCCAGAAAGTCTGAGAATGAACCTAGTAAAGAGGAGCGTAAAGAAGTTGTTAGTGAGCCTACAGTGCCTCTGCCAGTTATCAAAGATAACTTTCCTTTGCCCATCATCAAAGAAGGAGTGCCTTTGCCCATCAGAGATGACTTGCCTTTGCCCATCAAGGATGGGTTGCCTTTGTCCATCAAAGATGGGTTGCCTTTGCCAATCATCAAGGATGATTTTTCTCCAGCGCCTTCCTCTTCGCCGTCCATGTCAGATTCCCCTGTGCCTGAACCTGTGGCTGATGAACCCAAAGATTTATCCTCACCGAGTGTGTCTGTAAGCATATCCAGGAAGGAAACATCTAACGAGAGTATTCCAATACCTTCGAATGATAATTCCAGCATCACCCAAGTAGTCATCATCAGCAGCGGAACCAGTAGCCCTGCCCCATCAAAAACAGATGATTCGGGGCTCCGCCTAGATGAGAGCGAGGTTGTGATCATCAACTCAAGCATGTCATACCCCAATGCACCCACATCAACTGATGATTCTGTGATGAACTCCGACAGCGGAGCGGAAGTAAGTCACGTCTCCATTGTGACCGTTGGCGATCGTGAGGAAGTGAGGGACTCGGCCGCAGCTGCTGAAACCCAAAGTAATGTGTCCAGCCTCTCCTTTGACACCCACTCCTTGAGTGAAAGGAGTTGCCCCTCTGGAGGGGATGAACCGCCGCAGACAATCATCCTTGAGGGAACCACTGTCAGTTCTTCCGACGTTGATCAACTTGATAAGGACCCTGGTCAGAACGGCAAGACCACTCCAAACGAAGTTCCCCTTGACCATAACGAGAATGAATCAGATGATGAGCCGAATGAAGCCCGGCCCCCAATAAAAGTGAACATCACCTTGGAGAAGACGACGTCTCTCAATGATGAGGAAGCAACAGAGATTCACACTTCGCCAGCAGGAAGTCGGCCGCCTTCTCAGCCCTTAAAGCGGCACCCGTCCCCAGATTACGATCGTGAGCCACCCGTGACTCCGTCCATTCCAGTGAAGAAAGAAGGGTGGGAGACAAACAGCGACACGACATCCAGCAGCAGAGGCAGTGACAAAGAGAATCTGCCTAGCAACGGCGAGCCCGTCCAGCTTCGTAAGAAGCCCTCCGCCACTGCCGCCGCACAGGCTGCCCGGGAACGAAACGCTAGGAAGGAGGAAATGAACCTAAAGAAGAAGACCCGAAAGAGGACAAGGAAGTTTGAAATCGATGGGGTCACTGTCACCACCACAACCAGCAAAATTATATATGGAGATGAGGAGGGAATGCTCTATGATGACCACGTCCTTCGCAAACAGGAACTGCGAGAGCTAAAAAT
This sequence comes from Darwinula stevensoni, assembly GCA_905338385.1. Classification (NCBI taxonomy): domain Eukaryota; kingdom Metazoa; phylum Arthropoda; class Ostracoda; order Podocopida; family Darwinulidae; genus Darwinula; species Darwinula stevensoni. Next base: position 98,084 of record CAJPEV010000434.1, read on the forward strand.
GCTTCAGAAGCAAGAGCAGAAGCAGTTTCAGGATTTGGCCCTCAAGGCCCAGTTGGCAAGAGATCAACAGGACAGGAAATTTGAGCAGGACATGGGTACTTTGATCAGGCAATTTGACACTGAATTGGAGAATATGACTCGGACCCAAAAGGTGCAGGTGGAGAAAGCAGAACAGCAACTGGACATGGATTTGAGACTGCATTCAAGAAAGATTCGGGCTGAGCAAGAAAGGGAATTGAAACAATTCAGGGAAGGACTGAAGCATGAGATGAAACTTATGAAGCAGGATATAGAACGGATGTCGAAAGACAAGCGGAAGGAAGCCATGAAAGTCAGGAAGGATAAAATGGAGCAAGATCATGCCGAGCGAGAGAAGGCCTTCCTCGAAAAGCTGAACGACGAGCATGAAACGGCTCTGAAGAGGCTCAATGAGAAGCACCGTGAGAAAATCGCCATGATGGAGAAGCAGTTCCTGCAGCAAAAGCAGCAACTTCTCCGTAGCCGAGAGGCTGCTATCTGGGAACTGGAGGAGAAGCAGATCCATGACAAGCACCAGCTGGCCAAGCGACAGCTGAAGGATATATTTTTCCTCCAAAGGTACCAGATGTCAGTACGTCATGACAAAGAGATCGATCAGGTGAAGCGTATGAATGCCCGCAGGGAAGAGGAGCTCTTGAAGGCCCAGGAAATCGAGAAACGTCAATTGCCGAAACGAATCCGAGCCGAGCGTAAGGCACGGGAGATGATGTTCCGTGAAAGTATGAGGATTTCGGCTGTCAACATCCTGAATCCTGAGCAAGAGAAAGAGCGTTTGAAAAGGTTTCAGGAGCAGGAGAACAAGCGATACAAGGCGGAACAAGAGAGATGCCGATTGAAGCAGCTGCGGCAGTTGGAGGACACCCGTCAGATGGCGGAGGCGGCCGTGAAGGAGCTGGAGAGCATGCAGAACGAGAAGAGGCGTCTTCTCATGGAGCACGAGATGCAGAAGCTGAAGCAGCAGGAGGAGGAGTACAGCCGAGAGCTGAGGGAATGGCGAGCATTGCTCAAGCCTCGCAAACAGCGACTCGAAGACGAGTTTGTGCAGCAGCTATCAGAGCAGGAGAAGTTCTATGGGGTGTCATTGCGATCCAATACACCTGATGCGTATACTGCTGAGCTGTATGTCCCTGGCCGGCCTTCTTCCAGGTCGAGTGGCAGCCCTGCCCTCTCACTCCAGAATGACCCGATCCAGCCGTAACTGCTGAGGGACTCCCGACAACCCTAGATACAGTTTCTCAATCACCTATTATATTATGATCCAACCATATACTATGTTTTGTTGATGTTGCTAATATCCAAGCCTCAACGAAGAGGACATGTATTCCCACCTGAAAGCTTCCTTGTTGGCATTTCTCCACTTGTTGTGGAGTGCATTTTTTCAGAACTGGACATTAATGACTCGGGTGGTGGCCTCACTGAATCGCACGTGACCATCTCTCCTGTTGCAGACAAAATGGAGTAGGTATCAGACATGAGATGTTCAGTCGCCGTTGCCCCAGAATGGCCCATGCATTGACGTTCCTATGCCTCTTGGCTGTTGTGTTTTACTTGAGTGGCCGGTTGGAGGGGTTCAACGAGGCCGCTCAGAAGTACCAAGAAGACCCCACCAAACAGCCAGAGCTGGCCACTTGCGACAAAAACCTCTGTCCCAAGATGGTCTTGGCTCTGACTTGCTGCGGAGAATCGTGCATCGACGACGTGACCGCTTCTGTGAAGTCAGCTGTGATCTTCACCCACTTGCCATTCCATGTAATAGTCTTTGTGGACAATCAGTCAGCTAAAGCCATTCAAGACTCACTCTCAGTTGTGCTACCCAGTAGAGTGACTTTTCAGTTGCAGTCAGTGTCTTTCCCTGATCCGAAAAACGAGGAGCGTTGGCGGAAACTTTTCAAACCGTGTGCTTCTCAGCGGCTTTTCTTCCCGCAACTTCTGGCTGATCACGATGCAGTTCTGTACGTTGATACGGATGTGATATTGCTTTCTCCTCTTGAAGACATCTGGGCGTTTTTCAAGACCATGAATGCGTCTCAATTGGCCGCTGCCGCCCCCGAAACCGAAGACCCTGCGGCTGGATGGTACAACCGTTTCGCAAGACACCCGTATTACGGGGAAGTAGGTGTAAACAGTGGTGTGATGCTCATGAATCTGACCCGCATGCGAACCTTAAGCTGGGGCCAATACCTCGGTCCCTTTTTGGACCTTTATGGGAAAAATCTGACCTGGGGTGATCAGGACATCATCAACATCATTTTTCACTATCATCCCGATAAACTGCTGGTCCTGCCTTGCCGGTGGAACTATCGCCCAGACCACTGCATGTACATGTCCAACTGTAGGTCGGCCGAAGACCACGGTGTCGCAGTTTTGCACGGAAGTCGTGGGGCATTTCACGGCGACAAAGAAATTGAAGTGTTCAGCACCATGTACAACATCATCAAAGATCATCCAACAGAGTCGGTTGACGTTCGGGATCTTCGCGACAAGTTGGAACAGGGGCTCGAGCATGGGAATGCAGGTGGCACCTGCTTCAAAATCAGAAACCTTCTCATCAAGAACATCCAGCATGCCACTCCTTAGCTTAGTTTCATTCCTTCCATCCAGTCTTCCTCGCAACAGTTTGTGCTTAGAAGCATCCTGCGATTTGGGAACCTCAATTTGGGGCACCTAAAGCAAAGGGATTGCCACCATTCTGTTCTGATTTTATTTTATTGTTTGGGAATGAACGTTATTTGATTCGTAGAAATTGTTTCAATTGAGTCGGCTCCGACAACGCTTTGGCCGCTGCTGTTTAGATGGGCAACTCTGGAAACATGTGTTGCTGACTACATGATAAGAAATCCAGTGAAGTTTTCTCACAATGCAGACTGCAATCAATCTTGAGCACGATTGAACCTTGCTGATCAAGTTCGAACTTTCCCATAAGACGAAAAATTCTTTATTCAATGAGTTTTGTCATCTGCCGCATATAGCCCAAAAAAGACCCAACGACTTTCAAATGAAGTTTTTCCGCTCACACGTAAGGTACTTTCGCGAAACGTTCACTCTGCATGCATGAGTGTTTCCAACCGATTTTCAACATTTCTTTTTAATTTGTTGCGTTGAAGTAATACTATCAGCTATTATTTTGAAGCTAGATATTGAGAATGGGCTGGTAGTGCAGTTGAGAGTACACGATCGCTGCTCTTGGTCTGTAAGTCCTCGTCGAAATCCCCTTCCATTTAAATTTCTTCTTCGACCTGGTCGTCTCGCCGATTTTCATGTGCTTATTCTCAGTGAATAATGAATCCATGAGTATCAAACCGGAAAGCTTGCTTAAATTTAATGCAGAAGAAATTCCCATCTGCTTGTCCGCTTCCGTCTCGTTTCTGGAGAACTTGCAAAGATTCATACCGAGGTTACCAATAAAGCTTGGCCGAGCAGTGGCTCTTGCTCGGCATCTTCGGCAGGTCATCGGCATTGGCAGTTACGTTTGGTCCATTTATGGCTAGCCCATTCGGTACTTCATTGGCGGAAGGTGTTGGCCCAGTTAAGGCTCTACCCCAGTAGCACCCCAATATTGGATCAATATTGCATGCCAAGGAATATACGTATTGGACCATTATTCGGATTACTATCGATCCCCTTATTGGGCCGATGTTTGCGCTGCTATTTGCCCTTGGGGGAGTTTCCTTATGGTGAGCATTTTTCTATCTGCAGGACTGCAGAACTATCTAGTACTGCCTGTACAAGTATAATCATAGAGTAGAGAGAATAACTAGAGGCGGTACTCCGAGGGTTAGGGGAGGGTCGAAATATTACAGAGACATCTGCTGGCTTGTTATCAACAGCAACACTTCCATGAGGTGTGCTTCGTAGCAGCGGAATCACGAATCGACTCATTCGGGAATTCGACTTTTAAGAATCCACGAACGTAACACGCGTGTCTCGTTGAGTCCGCTGCACGGCCACGGAGGAGTTGTTGACACGCTAGGTGGAGAGTCGACAGTGACACTCGTATATTGCGACCTTGTCAATGAATGGCATTCGAGCGGAATGCTTCTACAGGGTGTATAAGTAACTCCCTATTTTGAAATGCTTGTAACTCTTATTTTTTTAAACCGAAATTTATTTAAACCGAAACCTCATCGGCGGCCCTTTTCATCGCTTCATGCCGATAAGAATCCCATGGGGGTTCCACGCTAGCGCCACTGCCATACTTACAGCTGTAACGATGAGTTCCACGTCGCGGTCAATGCCCTCTCGGGAAATCATGCTTTATTCTTTGAGAATATAGGGAAACACCAGGGAGTCAGAGGCTCGGTAAGGCTCCATCTCGCGTCGTTTGGTAGAACTTATTTTCTGTCGAGGAAATGCCAATGATTGAACATGTCCGCAATATGGAAATGAGTTTGTTGAGGCAAGGTGGGCAAATCCATAACAAAGCAAAATGGAAATTATGTGAAATTCCTTTTTATTCGCTGGGTGCATTACGTTGGAGACATCTGGCGGCAGGAAGCATAAAAGTGAGCTGGGGGGGAGTCAAGCGCGCAAGCTTCAATGCGTTTCTTATGGAAAAAAGAAGATCGAAACTGCTTTTACTATGAAAATGCTTCTTTTTTTGGCTAGAGGCCAAAATATGAAGCAAACATCATGCGCATATAGCGCAAACATCGACAGCATCCTTAACTAGTTATGCTATTAAGGCAATTAAGGCCATAATTTCAACATTATGGTGGAACTGTAATAGCTCGTATAAACGGTTTCTTTATCAAGGCTCTCACTGGAGAAGATGAACGCAATTCTCTCACAGCTTCGGTGGCGATGCATATGCTCAGATTTCCGACTCTGTCGTCATTGAGAGTTCATTCTCCCTGGAGAGATGCCGGCGGCACAGATTCTCGATTCCGCAGGGAGAAGCTGCCAAGGACAGGGTCCTCAAATCGTCATTCCCTCCAGAGATGGCCCTCACGGCATGGTCCACAGTTTTTCGTCTCCTCCAGCGATGGCGAAAGTGACAGGTCTTCAGTTAGTCATCCCCTCCAGAGTTGTCGCCAGCGATTGGGCCTCAGTTCCTCATGCCCTCCAGGGATGGCGCCGGCGATAGGATTCTCAGATCCTCATCCCCTGGCGAAATATCTCAGGCATTTCTTCTTTGGTTCTCGTCACATCCCGTCTTCCTGGCAACATAAGAGTGGAATTTTAAACATCGACAATTCCTCGCTCCCAAAACATATTCAAAACATCTACAATGAACAAGCACAAGGACTTACCTTTCGGTCGTGATGAAGTCGACGGTAAGTGGTGATGAATGCGACCACATCGGGACTGCTCAGGATTTCTTCTTGGAACAGCTTTTATACCCTCCCTTTCCTCCATCCCTGCAGTGGTCGACCTTGGCACACCCCCTTCCCATGCAGATATCAATCTCCCCTACTTCCGGTTTCCTTTCCACCTTCCCCCCCCTGCGCTGATAGGGAGTCCGTTGGCGAACCAATTCCTTCCCTCTCTTCGAATAATGCTATGTCCATTTCCTTTCCTAAATTCCTATATATTCCTTTAGGAATATATCGGAATCCTATAGGTTCCCTATAGAGCAGGGGTTCTTAACCTGTGGTCCATGGGGTAGGTCCAGGGGGTCCATGGAGGGTCCATGAAAAATTATATATATAATTGAAGGTAGCTCCCTGAAAACAGCATTTATAATTACAAATCCAGTTGTTCCAAAGTTGTTGATAACCAGGGGTGGGGATTCATAGGTAATACTCGAAGATATGGGAGGGGTCCGTAGGTGCAAAAAGGTACCTATAGGGTTCCCTATAGGGCCTATGCGGAACCCTATAGGCCCTGTAGTGTTCCGTTTGAAGTTCCCCTCTTGGCCACTAGATGGAGGTAGGTGGTTCTCGCATTTCTCGAAGTACACAAAAGTGCCCTCCACTTACCCATGGAATCATCTCTCACAGGAGAGTTTTGTACATCCCCATATGTCTCGCCTTGCATCATTGTAGCAATCAATATACATCGACACTTCCTTATTTTTCATCCCCATCTTCCAGATAGAATCATGGAGTCCAGGCGAGAAATATGCTCATAATCCTTTGAAAACCACATACGAGAAAGTGTTTTTTTTTTCTCCATCCGGAAGGAATTACTGTAAAGAGATGGTATTCACTGTTTCTGTCTGCCGTTTCATTAGGTCGAGAGGAGAATGATACGTCTCTCAACCGAAGGAAGTGGACGCGCAATCCAGCGACATATGTTGGCCTGGACAATAAAATGTACAGGCCGGGGCAGTACTAGTATGCGAAATACAAGTGTCCCTACCATGGGAAAACTCCTAGTCGGTAATTAATTTACACCAAATTGCTGCGCCAATATTGACCCCAACAGCCATTCCCGCTGTAATGCCATGATTTGAAAACCCTAAGTATCCTCCCCATATCCTATGGGTCAGGAGTCCTATACGACCCTGTAGGGATCCGATAGGTTTTGCGTGTTTCAAAAACCAATAGGAAAGTCTAGAGGCTTCCTATAAGAAATAACTATAGGTTTTTCTTTAGGGCATTTCCGTAATGGTTTCCTTCCTCGTTTCAGCTCCACTCCTTCTTCCTTTCGTCGTGATCATTTCCATTACTTCGCCTTTGCTGCATTAAATCCTCAATTCAAATGATGGAATGACGTTGAATGACCGATATCAACGTTTCTGGTATGATCTGAGGAAACTAATTAGCGGCATCTCCCGGGACGATCGATCCCTGCTTCATTCGTTCATTTCCTTGAGTCATCTGAACGCTTTGTTCACGGTATATGAATTGATTCCGTAGTTTAAGGCATATCTTATTAGAGCAGGAATGCCCGTCGCTAAAAAGTGACGTGAAATGTTTGAGGAAAAACTTTCCCTCCAGATGTCGAACGAGAAGGCGCCAATGAAATATGTTTGAATTTCGGGAAAATATTAATATTTGGAAAATCCAGGCAACATATCATGTTGGGACAAAAGCAAGTGATAATTTGGGGTGGGGGGCCAACTTTCCAGCAGGGCTGCCCGTGGAGGCCATAGTGCCTTGCTAGCCAGCCAGCCAATACTAGTATTTGTGCTATTTGTGTGATTGTCATCTGTCTTTGTCGTTCGAACGAGCAAGGTTCTCGCTCATTATGGGAGATGTCGCGAAAATAAGCGTTTTCTTTGGTATCATGAAATGACTGGCTATGGTTTTCCACTAGATTTCATGCATGCAGACACTCGACAGAACTGTGAATTTTGGGACACAATATCCCAGGAAAAGCAATTGGGGATATTATGCTGCTTGAAATAATCACTCCGAACTTGTTTCGTGCGGAATTATTATTTATATCGTTTGGAGACACTTTGCACTCTGGCGTGATTGTTTTTTTTTTTTATTCTGTTGGGCGATTGGATTGCCAGGCTCTTCACCTTCTTCAAAACATACATCCGAATTTTAGGGGTTTTCTGTCATCTGCCGAGTCGAGAGCGAACTTGAGATCGGTAAGATGCAGACTGGGAAAAACGATGGCACGGTCGGGCAGTCCGTTTGTGCATTTTGACATTCGTGTTGGCCATGCCGGTCCGTCATCGAGTAGGAGAGAAATGTAAAAACCTGCTCTGCCGGTTCGAAGTAGTCGCGAATGTATGTCACTCGCGCAGATATCGGGGAATCTGGACCAGATCGCGATACGCGAAGACGCGAAGTCTCATATGGATTCCACGTTTAATGTGATTTTCGTGATGGAATCGGGGCGTCGAACAAGTTTTGAAACAAAGAATTCCACCATTTTGCTTTTCTCTATTTTCCTTTTTTCCTGAACAAACTCATCCGTATACATAAGAGCCTAACCCGTCTGTCATTCGGCGATTCCGTGGAAACTCCTCCTCGACGGACGAACGGATTCTCACGCGGCAGGTGTCGATCGAAAGCTGAGGACCTGGAGGCGACACTCGTTGGGTAAAAAGTGGAAAAATTAGGCTGTGAACGTGTTTTCTAAGGAACCTCCCGTGTTTGGGCGCGTCAGAGGCCTGCACGAGTTGACTTTTCCGACTCGAAACTGGATCGGCCCGATCGGAATCGTGGCCCGCACCCGACCCGGAACGCGATGGTCGAACGAGGTTTGTTGCTCCGAGCCGTGGATCGTGTTGCGCTGATACGGCCAGCCAGAATCCCGTTCGGGGAAAGGGATGAAAAAGGAAGAAAACGACCATTTCACGCCGACGTTTTCCTCACCTCCTCGAGTGTCTTCAACCGCGAGGATTTCATGTGGGAAGAACGGATCCAGCAAATGAGGCTACTTTGGACCGGCGTTGTATCGACGTTCCAAACGTTTACGTCAAGTTCTGCGTTTCAAATTGTTTGCTCGGGAGTAGTTAAAATAAAATAAACGAAATATTTTTCATGCAATCCGGGAACAGATTCCGCCCAGCCCGGCCTTCTCGCCCGTCCAGATCAGGAAGACCTAGGAATAATCTCTGTCGCATTCAGAGATTGGATTTATTTCGGAATGACTCGCAGCGTTTCGAGGTTTCTTCTCTTTTCCTTTCTTTCTTCCTGTCTTTCTAGTCATTCATTCATTCCTCTTGGGGCTTGGGCTCTTGGATTCTGCGGGCGCCCTCTGCTGGGGGACTCGCGCCGGCCCTGCATTCGATGGTAATCCGGGTTGTGATTCCAGGGATTCGGAACGCAAAATATCTCATCGAATCCCACGGTATTGGTCAGGAGTCCTGCAGGACTCCAATAGGGATACTATACGTTTTTCGTGATTCAAAAACCTATGGGAAAAGTCGATTGGTTTCCTAGGAGGAGTTTTCCCATAGGAGTTTTTCGTTCCTTATTTTGTCCTTCGAATGCTTAATCCCCAATAATAATATTTAAATAATAATAAAAAAAACCAATTAATTAGTGCTGGATGAGGAGAAAAGGCTCATCGGCAACCGCAGCACATTTTCTCATCACACGAGATACCAATTCTTGATCGCGGAATCTCGATTCCAGAATCGTAACTATACGAAAAGTGAAGATGGATGGAATTCATCGTCAAGATTTTGAGTCGAGATTTGACATCTGTCTTCGTCGTTCCAGCAAGTGGACGAGCAATCCAGCGACATATGTGGGCCTGGACAATAAAATGTACAGGCCGAGGAAGTACTAGTTTGGGAAATGCAAGTGTCCCTACCATGGGAAAACTCCTAGTCGGTAATTAATTTACACCAAATTGCTGCGCCAATATTGACCCCAACAGCCGTTGTAATGCCAGGGTTTGAAAACCCTAAGTATCCTCCCCATATCCTATGGGTCAGGAGTCCTATACGACCCTGTAGGGATCCGATAGGTTTTGCGTGTTTCAAAACCCAATAGGAAAGTCTAGAGGTTTCCCATAAGAAATAACTATAGGTTTCCTATAGGACATTTCCGTAATGGTTTCCTTCCTCGTTTCCGCTCCACTCCTTCTTCCTTTCGTCGAGATCATTTCAATTACTTCGCCTTTGCTGCATTAAATCCTCATTTCAAATGAAAAATACCATTTCTTAATTATTTCGAAATTTAGGCTGATGGAATGACTTTGAATGACCGATTTCAACGTTTCTGATATGGTCTGAGAAAACTAAATCGGGGATGTTGCGGGACAATCGATCCCTCGTTCTTTCGTTCATTTCCCTCCCTTACGGAAATGTCCTATAGGAAACCTATAGTTATTTCTTATAGGAAACCTATAGACTTTCCTATAGGTTTTTGAAACACGAAAAACCTATAGGATCCGTTAGGATCCTATAGGATCCGTATAGGGTCTTATAGGTCTCCTGACCTATAGGATTAGGGGAGGATATTTTGGGTTTCGAAACCCAGGCATTACGACGAAAAAGCGACCGGGGTTAATATTGGCGAAGCATTTCGGTGTAAATATAAAACCGATTAGGGGATTTTTCCATGGTAGGGACACATCCACTATTAATGCCAGTACTGCGGGGGTCTGCATAATTTATGACCCCACCCCACATGCGTCGCTGGATTGTACATCTACTTCCTTCGGTAAGAAGAAGTGGTATTCTTCTCTCGACCTAAGGAAATAGAAGACAGAACCTGCGAGCACGTCTCTATACTGAAACTCCATTTGGATAGAGTCTATTCAGTTTCGTACGTGGCCTTCAAAAAGAATATGGGAATATTTCTTCACGGGATTCCATGATTATATCTGGAAGATGGGCATGGCAAATAAGGAACTGTTAAAGTTAATTGATTCCAACAATGAGGCAAGGAGAGACATTAGGGGACGTACAAAACTCTCTTCTGAGAGATGTTTCCTTGGGTAAGGGGAGGGCACTTTTGTACCCTTTCAGAAATGTGCGAACCCAATACTTCCATCTAGTGACCTAGAGGAGAACTTCAAACGGAACCCTATTGGCCTATAGGTTACCGTATAAGCTCTATAGGGGACCCTACAGGTCCTATAGGACCTATAGGGACCCAATAAGTCCTATACAGAATCCTATAGGTCCTATAGTGAATCCTATAAGTTCTATAGCGAACCCTACAGGTCCTATAGGGAACCCTATGGGTTTTATAGGGAACCCTACGGGTCCTATACAGAACAGTTTGGGTCCTATAGGGAACATATAGGCCTCATGGGCAACCCTTTAGGTTCTATAGGGGTATCCATAGGTTCTATAGGGAACTCTATAGGTTCGATAGGGGACTCTAAAGGTTCTATGGTTAACTCTATAGGTCCCAAACTGAAGTCTAACGGGCATATAGGATCCTATAGGATTCCTTTAGGTTCCTATAGGATTCCTATAGGAATCCTATAAGACATTTTCGTAAGGGCTGATTCATCCTAACTCTTTGCCCACGCCATATGAAATTGGTTCGGCCTTTCAGACATATTTTAGAAATTCCCAGCCCTAAATTGTGACGATAACAGGTGGCCAAATCCGGTGAATCGACGACATGGAGGTAATCTGAGAGGTAATCCATTTGAATAATCATGTGAAACGCGCCCACTATCCTCGCTTCCACTATTTTTCTGTTCCATATACTTTTTCGGGGCATTTTGAGGATGCGACCATGAAAAAAAAAGGATAGTAACTAACTCGATACTGGAAACATACTCGAAGCACCGTCTTGAACCGAGAACGGAGGTGGTAACGCGATAAAGTATAGGAGAGATGGAGAGGATTTCTTATGCATTTTCCCCCCATTTTTTTTTTTTACAGATGTTTTGCCCATCACGCAAATGAAATCATTCGATGAAAAGTGAGAGCTATCGATTATGAACCGGATCGACTAATTTCAACGTTTAAATCGTGAGAAAAATTATAGCAACATTGAATGATGAGAAAACTGAAATAGAAAAATATTAATATAAATGAATGAAGGAATATGAAGTATCAACCTGAAACATGAGGCTTGCAATATTAGCAAGGAAAAGGAAGGAAAATGAAGACACGCCATCGCGGCTACCAGGAGTTCAGGAGTCGGCCGCGGCCTAGGTTGCAGGCAAATGAATTGTGAATCCCACGAAGTTCAGCTAGTCTTCAGTAATATGTCCTCATTTGCCTGCGTATCCTAGAAGTGGGTATCCATTAAGGGAATTTTCTCCATCATTATGATGGAACTGTAATGACTCGTACAAACGGATTCGATATCAGGGCTCTCATTGGAAAAGTTGAACGCAACTTTCTCACAACTTCGAGGTCGATAAAGGATATACATTTGCTTAGATATCCAACTCTGGCGTCCAACTCTTGCGAGTTCATTCTTCCCTGGAGAGATGCCGGCCTCACATGGGGAGGATTCCGCCGGGAGATGCTGCAAAGGACAGGGTCCTCAGATCGTCATTCCCTCCAGAGTTGGCACTCGCGGCATGGTCCTTAGTTCTTCATCTCCTCCAGAGATGGCGCCAGTGGTAGGTCTTCATTTAGTCATCGTCTCCAGCGACTGGGCCCCCAGTTCCTCGTATCTTCCAAAGATGGCATCATCAACAGGGTCCTCAGATCCTCATTCATTCCAGAGATGGCGCTCACAGCTTGGTCCTTATTTAGTCATCCCCTCGAGAGATTGCGATGTATTTCAGGAATTTCTTCATTGGTTCTCGTCACATCCCGTCATCCTGGCAACATAAGAGTGGAATCCTAAACATCGGCAATTCCCCACAATTTCATCACTCCCAAAACATATTCAAAACATCTACAAAGAACAAGCCCAGGGACTTACCTTTCGGTCGTGATGAAGTCGACGGAAACTGGTGATGAAGAAGACCACATCGGGACTGCTCAGGATTTCTGCTTGGAACAGCTTTTATACCCTCCCTTTCCTCCATCCCTGCACTGGTCGACCTTGGCACACCCCCTTCCCATGCAGATATCCATCTCCCCTACTTCCGGTTTCCTTTCCACCTTCCCCCCCCCCTGCACTGATAAGGAGTCCGTTGGCGAACCAGTTCTTTCCCTCTCATCTCTCCCTGTCTCATCCAATCATGCTATTTCCATTTCCTTTGCACAACAGTGAATCTCTCCCTCCCCTCTTTATGAAATGATTCGTAATTATCTCTTGATATCGAATGACTCCTGCCGGTTCGCCAATGAACATGGGTTAACCAGATCGGACGAGGAAGAATCTATTGAAATCGGCAATATCATCCAGCATTAACTCTGCATGGTCATGTTCATCACCTCCAATTCCTCTTTCTTTCCTCGTTTCAGCTCCGCGTCTTCTTCCTTTCTTCCTGATCACTTCATTTGCCTCGCCGATGCTGCATTTAAATCATCGATTCAAATGAAAATGCAAATTCTAAATTGCTTCGAAATTTTGTCTGACGCTGAATTTCAAGGATTTCAACGTTTCTGATAAGGTCTGAGTAAAGTAATTCAGAGCATGTCCGGAGTTTTAGTAATATGTTAGAGAGCACGAATTCCCGGCGCTGAAATGCCACGTGATATGTTTGAGGAAAACCATTCTCTCCGGTTGTCGAACGAGAAGGCCCCAATGAAATTTCTTTAAATTTGTCGAAAATATCTGGAAAGCGCAGGCATCATATCACATACAAGAGGCAACACCCGATTCAATTGCGAATCTTGGGGCACAGTCAATATGTGTTTTTTTAAATTCTTTTTGGCCATGTCGGCCGTCATCGAGAATGACACTAATGTAAAACCGGCTCTGCCGTTTCGTAGTAGTCGTGAAAGTACCGATGGAAAACACTCGCGCAGATATCGAGGAATCTGGACTAGATCGCGATAAAAAAAATACTTCATAGCCTCAATGTGAAACCTAGTAGGTGCTTTTCGTGATGGAGTCGGGGCGTCGAACCCGTTCTGAAATAAGAATTCCACCTCGTTGCTTGTCTCTATTTCCCTTTTACCGTAACAGACCAATCCTTTCATATTATAAGATCATTTGTCATACTTGATGATTATAATTTCGACCAGATCAGATGAACGTTTTCCCTCATGGCGTTTTCTGAGGGAAAATGAACTTGGCCTGGGCTATTTAATTCTGTCTCGAAAATGGGGATAGCAATGTAGGATGCGTCCAAGGTCATCGATTGTAAACATGAGGCAAGGCGAGACACATGGTAGGTACGCGTACAATTCACTCCTGTGAGGGGTGATTCAATGCTATGTGCACTTTTGTGCAATGTGAGAACATATTCGTCCATCTAATGGCCTAGAGGAGAACTTCGACATTCCCCAAAAATGTTCATTTAATCATTCAATCAATATGCACGACAAAGAAGGAATATTCAAACGTAACATTCGTACGGTGCTGATTGAATGTTTGTATGTTATCTGGGTCCATCCGCGTCCCCCCAACACTGTGACACGGATTGTGTAAGATTATAGAAGCGCTTTCTAAAATGAGTCAATTCTGTATCTCCTACTGCTCTAACAGATGTGTTAGATGTGAAGGAGGAATTTCTTGAAAGGATCTCTAGTGTCCCCGATGAAAGCGCCATAATCTGTAGAGGATGACGAACTTAGGATTTTCTTGCAGGCGCCATCTCTGGAGGGTATGAGGAACTGAGGACCCAGTCGCTTGTAGATCTGAATCACTTCAGGGAATGGAAAACGGATCTCAAGGAGAGAAATAGCGTATGCAGTCCGTGCTCTCTAAGCTCTTCAATAACTTCAGTCATGACTTCCTTTAACAACTTCATTTCTTGAAAATAAAATGTCCATGTAAGTACCACTGGATCATCACATATGTGCTACGATGTCGTGCCGCTAAAACATATCCCTTTGAATGCTGAGTTTTAAAAAAAGCGCAGCGTCATGTCCCTAGGCCTGTTTTTTTTTTTCGTCCCTATCTGTCCATTGAGAAATTTTGGCTTTTAAAAGTTTTCCGGAATGCTAACTTCCGTTTTTTCGAAACGGCGCTCTTGGCTTCGAAACTTTCGAACAATTTCCCGAAACACAGCGAACATTCACCAGAACCTACGGTCCGATTTCCTTGCTAACTTACGACAAGTGACTCGTTAGCTCCGACTTTCTCGTCCAAATGTCCTCATTCCAAATCCTCTCATTCTTGGTGTTACTTTTTCTTTTGGCGATGAGAATAGTTTCTCGAAAAATGTTCTTCCAGAATGCCGCTATTCCGGTGGATGCCATGCCTTCGTTCTCAGATTCCATCGAATGTCATCGGTTTAACCCACCTATCTCTCGATACTTGTGATGAGTTTGTTCAAGATGCAAATGATGTGCATTAATTTGAAGGGAATTCACTACATCCTTAAATTTTCCCAGGCTGAAGTTGGAGAATGGCGCAGGTGACACGTAATCACTCCGAGGGGTCGGCAACCACCCATCGAAAACGTGAGATTGAATGACGTGCAGAAGAAAATGCGAAACCTTCTGTTGTCGCTCCCCCTCCCCCCATTCCTTATCGATTTCCTTCTTTTTATCATCTGACGTGTCCCTTTTATTTCTTTTTAAATTCTCATGCTTTCAATCTCGTAATCTCTCTCTCTCTCTCTTTTTTTTAATTTAAAATATATACCTATGTTCTGCGATGCTTTATTCATGCACGAAGTCGTATTCCCCCTTAGACCTGAATTTTCCTTCTCAAGCAGGTGTTTCATTCCGAGAAGAAGGGCCTTTGTGCCTCAGAATCGTCGGGATTCCCAATTCCATGAATGTAGTCCGCAGGGAATGTCCCACGTTCATCCGTCATGGTTCGGCCACGATCTCTAATTTTCCGAATTTTTAATGCGATCGATCTCCGTATCGACGAGCACAGGCAATGACGAATCCGATCGAATCGGCTAAGGGGTGGTGATGATGCTCATCGATGCGTCGTTAAAGACGCCAACGAATAATAAGGAGTGTGTTTTGGAATGTATTTTTTTTTCCCCTCGTGCAGTTTTGGAAGAGAAGGGCATTTGAAAGAAAAGAGAATGTTTGGCCATTTAATTCTAAAATGAAATGTCGACTTTTGATCCCACTTGCCCTGAAGGACCTTGGATGCAATTTAGAAATCGATATCGTGGGTTTTTTTTTGTTGGCAGAACTCCCTCGTTTTCGCGGAAGTTGTGCGAATTGTATTCCGTTTCGCTCACGTTTCTGAAACTGCATTTCGTCGGTGCGATCAGTACGATGATAAATGCCTCTCATTTTCCTGAACTGTGTCTCCGAATGTTTTCTTCATCACCTGGAGAAACAATAAAATAGGTGCAATTGCTGACGAAAATCTCCATTTGCATGTGAAAACCTGGCACGGAGAAATGGCTTCGGTTCTGAATGACCCGTCCAGATGATATAAAATAGGAGACACGTGCTGTGCGTGACGCTCCGTAATTTTCCTGCGAAAATCTGATCATGTCCTGCCGCTGTCGTCTCAATTTCTTTTCAGAAATACTTATTTTGCCATGATATCTACGATAGAAAGAGCAAAAGTGGCAATTTTTGTAGCTGACAAGAAAACGATAATATATTTTCAGGGTCATTGGGAAGTCATTCATATCAAAATGTATGCAACTTCTCCAGATATTAATCACCTGACTAAACATATTTTTCATCCTCCTTAACCACTTCTGAAACGAGCACCGTCAATCAGATGGAGACAACATTTTCAGGACACCTTTAAATGCCGTTAGGGTCCCTCTGTTCCTTTTAAAATGTACCTTTGAGCTTCCTATTCACTTTTGGGGATAAATGAAAGTCCCACGAAACCATAGCTTCAGTACTGTAAAAGAAACGGACCAAAATGGACGACCCTCAACATCATGGACTCCTGAGGAAATTGTGCAGGGGGAAGAAGTGTTTTCACACAAGCCTGGAATATAAATGACGATTCCGGAGCTTTTCTTGAAATTTAGTTGAATAAAAAAAAAATTCCATTAATATGGCTTATCAAATTCTGCGGAAAGTAAAGTCCTCTCCGTATTGGAATCAAGTTCATACGTCTTAAAATATAAGGAGTGGCTCTCCAATCGCAATGCACTATGCCAGGAAGTTACTCGGTGTCCCTACCATGGGAAAACCCCTTGTCGGTAATTTATATACACCAAATTGCTGCGCCAATATTGACCCCGATAGCCAATCCCGTTGTAATGCCAGGGTTTCAAAACCCTAAGTATCTTCCCCAAATCCTATAGGTCAGGAGTCCAACACGACCCTGTAGTGATCCTATAGGTTTTTTATGTTTCAAAAACCAATAGGAAAGTCTAGAGGTTTCCCATAAGAAATAACAATAAGGTTTCATTTAGGACATTTCCGTAATGGTTTCCTTCCTTGTTTCCGCTCCACTCCATCTTCCTTTCGTCGATATCATTTCAATTACTTCGTCTTTGCTGCATTCAAATCCTCATTTCAAATGAAAAATACCTTTTCGTAATTACTTCGAAATTTCGGCTGATGGAATGACGTTGAATGACCGATTTCAACGTTTCTGATATGGTCTGAGGAAACTAAATCGGGACAATCTATCCCTCGTTCTTTCGTTCATTTCCCTGATTCATCCTAACTCTTTGCCCACGGCATAAGAAATTGGTTCGGCCTTTCAGACATATTTTAGAAATCACGAATTCCCAGCCCTAAATTGTGACGATAACAGGTGGCCAAATCCGGTGAATCGACGACATGGAGGTAATCTGAGAGGTAATCCATTTGAATAATCATGTGAAACGCGCCCACTATCCTCGCGTCCAAAATTTTTCTGTTCCAGATATGGCGGGAGCAACGGTGTCCTTATTTTTCCGTTCGCTCGAGGGCGGTCCAATTACATCCCTCGATCGTATCCAATTCTCAAGGGTTCAAACACGCTTCGCCGTCGGAAAACGCATCCAACGCATGTGTACGTGACGTTGTAGTTGCAACCGACGCACGAATATTATCCGTTTGTATCCATCGCAGGGCCGATGTACCATGAATCTTCGCAGTTCGTGCAGTTCCATTTTCTGGAATTGATATTTATCGATCAAGAATTGGTACCTCGTGTGATGAGAAAATGTGGGGCGGTTCCCGATGAGCCTCTTCCTCTCATCCCAAACTAATTACATATTTTTATTTTTATTGGGGATGGAGTATTCTAAGGACAAAATTGTGGTACTCTTGCGAAAAACTAAAATGGGAAAACTGTAAATATTTCTCATAGCAAACTATATTATATCATATTGCTGTTGTTCTCTCATTCAACTTTTACTTTTCAAGCCGTAGGTAGTTTTCTCATCCATTCATTGTCATTTTACCCCGCATTTTCGCAAACCCATGTAGAGGTTAATTCCTTGTATACCTCGTTCTCTGTTTCATGACCTATTTAGTCAGACATAACAACCCAGAAGAGGATCATGACGTGAGGAACAATATTGGATATAGATCTATTGCATAAACAGGTGGCATCAAATGGGTGACCAAGACCTGGACTACAATATAAGGAGCTCGAAGGAGATCATGTGTTGTAACCTGAAGCGAAAGTGATCAACTGACACCCTGGAAGCAGCCTCGTTACTGCAACAGGCCCAAGTGGACACTACACCCCTGCAACAGGACCCAGGACCCTGGAATCTTTCATTGGAAGATTCCAGGGTCCTGGAATCTGCCCGATCTGCCCGATGGAACCTACGCAGAATGGAATGCACGCTCATCCCTGTTGGAGCATGCTTCACCTCCTCATTTTTAGATCAACTGCATTTCTCTTCGAAAACTTCGCCCACGGCAGCATTGCTCACATTTTAATTAATACAACGCTTCATGTGGCATCAATCCTTTAACATTGATTCGATGTTGAAAAAAGCAATATTGTGAGAACGTTGTCCGGTCAACGTCACATCAAAAGATATCAGGCGAGACATCTGACGAGACGTGCGAACAAATATTATTTCCTGACTGCGAAATGTGATGGCTATTACTTGTCCAACATGGTTAGTTACCACATATATGCAATCAGTACGCGTCTATAGTACTTTTGGAGCAGTACTTGATATTTTATCCTCGAACAACGCCAGGGAAGGTTTTTGACCTCGTGGATTCATTGGACCAATGTGGCAGCCCAACCATACAGGACCCAAAATTATTCTGAGCAGAGTGATGGACACAAAAAATTTGCGAGGTCATATTACTCCATGAGATCAAAAGAATGAATCGAAATTATGATCGCTCCCGAAGGGCGCGTGGAGTGAGGATCTTAAAAAAGTGGATCCGGAGGATGGAAATCGTAACCAGATGATTTTAAATGTAATACTTGAGTCGTGAAACGGCGCATGCGCACGAATGAAACAGATGGTTGAGACCTGTCGTTGAACCATCGTGGATTCAACATTTCTTCAGCGTTGAGGAAAATGAATTGTCATCATAAAGTAAATAAATTCCCTCTGTGCTGAAGTCGAACAAGTTCTTGGAAATGGCCCGTACTGTTTCAGAATCAGTGGTACCTGTACCATAAGCTAATCCTAATAACCCATGAGTTAATCGATGATGCAAGAGTATTGAATGTGCTGTGGTGGTGGCTATCACCGCAACGCGCGAGGCCTACGAGACTAGATTATTTTAGGCCATACGCTAGACCGTCCACCGCTCAAAGTGCCAGGTCCATGGTGCTATGCTATTCTAGGCCAAAGGCTTGGCCATCCAACGCACATATAGTCCGATGGACCTGGCGCTCTCAGTGTGAGCCATAGGCTTTATATTTAGCTGTGTCAAGCAAAGGGTGATACTGACTATGGGTGTTACGTTTTCACTGATCGACTGCAAGTTCATTTGAATACATTCTGTGCTGGGGTGTTTTTTTTTCTGTATTTATTTGTTTTCCATTAGGTCAGATGTGGCGGTTCGCGCCATCGCTTCCATGCAACAGTTTTCTGTTTGCGTTTCATGTCATGGCCAATTTATTTGAGTTCTCATGATTGATGAAGTCAAAATAATAGTCTAAACAGGCTCTGCTTCATATGACGCGCAAACCAGGTGCACCTCCCATCAAAATGGTGCCAATTTTTGTGAGGTGATGTTGAACGCGAAGAAGAAATGTTTGAAGCGATGACAGCGATGAGGCAGTTGTTGCTGGTAAAAAACGGTTGGTGCTGGCACTGAAACAATGTTTGCCACTGCAGTTGCGGTGCGAAGTGCCTAAATCGGTGCTAGCCGTAATGGCTAGAATCAGTGATGAACAGCAAGCAGATGTTGGTGGGGCCGCTGAGACCGCTGAACAGCAAGAGGCAGCTTATGCTGAGTTCCGGAATATGAGAGCCTTGCAGCCTGCTGAGCAACTTGATGCAAGGAACGCAACGATGGCACGGTCGGGCAGTCCGTTTGTGCATTTTGACATTCGTGTTGGCCATGCCGGTCCGTCATCGAGTAGGAGAGAAATGTAAAAACCTGCTCTGCCGGTTCGAAGTAGTCGCGAATGTATGTCACTCGCGCAGATATCGGGGAATCTGGACCAGATCGCGATACGCGAAGACGCGAAGTCTCATATGGATTCCACGTTTAATGTGATTTTCGTGATGGAATCGGGGCGTCGAACAAGTTTTGAAACAAAGAATTCCACCATTTTGCTTTTCTCTATTTTCCTTTTTTCCTGAACAAACTCATCCGTATACATAAGAGCCTAACCCGTCTGTCATTCGGCGATTCCGTGGAAACTCCTCCTCGACGGACGAACGGATTCTCACGCGGCAGGTGTCGATCGAAAGCTGAGGACCTGGAGGCGACACTCGTTGGGTAAAAAGTGGAAAAATTAGGCTGTGAACGTGTTTTCTAAGGAACCTCCCGTGTTTGGGCGCGTCAGAGGCCTGCACGAGTTGACTTTTCCGACTCGAAACTGGATCGGCCCGATCGGAATCGTGGCCCGCACCCGACCCGGAACGCGATGGTCGAACGAGGTTTGTTGCTCCGAGCCGTGGATCGTGTTGCGCTGATACGGCCAGCCAGAATCCCGTTCGGGGAAAGGGATGAAAAAGGAAGAAAACGACCATTTCACGCCGACGTTTTCCTCACCTCCTCGAGTGTCTTCAACCGCGAGGATTTCATGTGGGAAGAACGGATCCAGCAAATGAGGCTACTTTGGACCGGCGTTGTATCGACGTTCCAAACGTTTACGTCAAGTTCTGCGTTTCAAATTGTTTGCTCGGGAGTAGTTAAAATAAAATAAACGAAATATTTTTCATGCAATCCGGGAACAGATTCCGCCCAGCCCGGCCTTCTCGCCCGTCCAGATCAGGAAGACCTAGGAATAATCTCTGTCGCATTCAGAGATTGGATTTATTTCGGAATGACTCGCAGCGTTTCGAGGTTTCTTCTCTTTTCCTTTCTTTCTTCCTGTCTTTCTAGTCATTCATTCATTCCTCTTGGGGCTTGGGCTCTTGGATTCTGCGGGCGCCCTCTGCTGGGGGACTCGCGCCGGCCCTGCATTCGATGGTAATCCGGGTTGTGATTCCAGGGATTCGGAACGCAAAATATCTCATCGAATCCCACGGTATTGGTCAGGAGTCCTGCAGGACTCCAATAGGGATACTATACGTTTTTCGTGATTCAAAAACCTATGGGAAAAGTCGATTGGTTTCCTAGGAGGAGTTTTCCCATAGGAGTTTTTCGTTCCTTATTTTGTCCTTCGAATGCTTAATCCCCAATAATAATATTTAAATAATAA